>CM039673.1:536019317-536191469 GCA_022496015.1 Hordeum marinum
TTTCTCTGGTGGAGTCAAATGGGTGATCGATAGTGGATGCACCAACCATATGACTGGAGATAGCAAATTGGTTTTTGATTTCATGGAAGCTATTCAACCATTTATGAGTATTGAGTTTGGTGGAGGATCAAAAGGACGGGTACTTGGGTTGGGCAAGGTGGCTATCACAAATGACATGTCTCTTGCAAATGTCATGCTTGTCCAATCCCTTAAATACCATTTGCTTTCTGTTCGCCAATTGTCTTCCGTTGGTTATGATACACTATTTGGACTAATGGATGTGAAAGTCTTTAAGAGAGATACTCTCGAAGTGGATTTTGTTGGAGAGTTGGATGGCAACCTTTACATGGTTGCTTTATCTAAAGAGAGCACATTCCATGCAACTTGTCTAATGGCCAAGTTCGACAAGGGGTGGCTATGGCATTGCCGGCTAGACCATGTCGGCATGAGAAATATTCAAGATCTCTTAAAGGGTAATCACATCCTTCGACTAACCAATGTTTCTTTTGAGAAAGATCGTGTGTGTAGTGCATGCATAGCCAGGAAGCAACATCAATCAAAGCACCCACCCAATAATATTGTATCTACTTCAAGGCCTTTGGAGATCCTTCATATGGATCTTCTTGGGCCTCCGTCAGGGGATAATCTTGGTGGGAAAAAGTATGGACTTTTCATTGTTGATGATTACTCAAGATATACATGGGTGTTTTTCCTCAAGTCCAAGGACAAGACGAAGATCAACTGCATTGATTTTGCCAAGCAAGCCCAATGCAAGTTTGACAAATAAATCTTGGCAATAAGAAGTGATAATGGCTCCGAGTTCAAGAACTACACCTTAGAATAATTTCTTAGTGATGAAGGGATTGGGCATCAATATTCCGCACCCTACACTCCTCAACAAAATGGTATAGCCGGGAGTAAGAACCATACGCTTGGGAAAATGGTAAGGTACATGTTGTATGAATACAAGTCACCACATAGTTTTTGGGCTGGGGCTGTCAACACCGCATGCCATGCATCAAACCGGCTCTTCCTCCGCACAATATTGGAGAGGACTCCATATGAGCTCCTAACCGGGAACAAGCCAAATGTCAAGTACTTTCGTGTATTTGGGTGCAAGTGTTTCATCCTTAACAAGAGAGAACAGTTAGGAAATTTCAATCCAAAACAATTGTGGTGATATTTGTTGGTTATGGATCAAACTCTCACGCCTATAGAGTCTACAACAAATCCAATGGATTTGTTGTAGAAACTTGTGATGTGGTGTTTGATGAATTTAATGGCTCCCATGGGGAGAAAGTTAATCTAAGTGATGTAGGTGAAGAAGATCCCTCTCAAGATATACTGACCATGGTGTTGGAGCCCTTCTTCCAATGTAATAAGAACCTCATGATGATGATGAAGAAGATGGAAGTTTCTCTCATCCTCAAGCAACTTCAACACCCATGCCTCCACAAGATCCTATTGCTCAAACTGTGCCCGTCGTTCAAGGTCAATAAGGAGAACAAGTCCCTCACCATGATCACATTCAAGAACAACATCATCGCCAAGAGCAAGAACAAGAAAGTGCAATCATTGATGATGAGCCTCAACCAAAGGCAACATGAAGAAGAAGATCTTCCACCACACATTAATGATCCATATGTTCAGGATGTGGATGATGGAAATGAAGTTGAACCTCATGAAACCCTAACCTCCATCATGCTACGAGTGGCCGGTCGTGTTGATGTTGATCATATTCTTTATGGTATATCGGAAGGTAGAGTCACTCGTAAACAGTTGACGAACTTTTGTGTTCACTTTTCGTTTGTCTCTAGTCTTGAGCCACTCAAAGTACAAGATGCATTGATGGATAATGATTGTCTCGTTGCTATGCAAGAAGAGTTGAACAGTTTTGAATGCAACAAAGTGTGGTCATTAGTCAAGAGACCAACTAAGCAACACAATGTCATTGGAACAAAATGGTTTTTCAAGAACAAGAAAGATGAGAATAGTGTAATCATCCGCAACAAGGCAAGGTTAGTGGCACAAGGGTACTCATAAGTTGAAGATTTGGACTTTGATAAGACCTTTGCTCCCGTTGCCCATCTTGAATCTATTCGCATTTGCTACTTCTCGAGCATGCGTTGGTTTCCCATGAAGAGGAACGGTTTGATGCAGCAAAGTAGATAATTATTTCCCTCAGTTTTTGAGAACCAAGGTATCAATCCAGTAGGAGATACAAGCGATTCACCAATAGCACTAGTAGAAAATAGACCTTTCGTCCCAAGAATTAGTCCCGGTCTGGTTACGAGCCGGTACTAAAGATGCTAGTCCCGGTTCGTGTCGGCTCCAATGGCTAGGAGCAGGGAGACCTTTAGTACCGGCTCATAAGGGATCTTTAGTACCAGTTCATGTCACGAACTGGTACTAAAAGGGGCGTGGCAGGATTTTGGTCAGACTTGGGCCCCGCGTGCCTCTTTAGTACCAGTTGGTGACACCGACCGGTAGTAAAGGGCAACCTTTAGTACCAGTTGGTGTCACCAACCGGTACTAAAGACTTCCTATATATATGCTTTGTCTGCAGCCGATCGAAGGGGCTCTCATTTCTCTATTTTCTCCCATGTTCTTCTTCTTGCTCGAATCTCATCTTCCATTTTGCCAAGGATTTGTGAAGATTTGAAGGCACCCCATCTATCCAAGTGTTCACAAAGGTTAACAACTTTGCCCCTTCATCTCCCATTGCTAGATTAGCTTCTGGTATGCTCAAAGATATGTGATTTGTGGGTTTTAGCTAGGTTTTGGGGGAGTGATCATTATGTGGGAGTTTATTTGATTTATATGCAATTTGAGCTCAAATTAACTTGTTAGGTTTCATATGTGTAGGTGTGGTTTATTTGGTGCCTTCCCATCCCCGTCCTAACCACCGTCGATCGTCCGCACCGTCTCGTCGTGACACCGACCACCTTGGTGAGCCTCTTGTTCTTCTTAAAACCTTTAAAAAAAGAATTACTTGTCTGATTTAGATAGCTGCGTGTACGATTTACTTACTTGTATTATTGTTAGTTATTCTATAGTGTCATGGTTATGGTATCCGCCCACGTCGGCCCTCGTCCAGTCTATGATTTAGATGTGGTATGTCGTTATCTTTTATAACTATTTCACACATCGTCTAATGTCTATGACAATTAATTATGCCACCAAATTGATGTAGATGTTTTATCTATAGGAAGTAGTTGAACCAGAAATTCCAACCGACTATGCAGTTCTGCTTGAGAAATTAACACAAGCTAAAAAATAAATTGACCATTTGAAAGAAAAATTGAAAAGAGCTGAAGATGAGAAGATGGGATTGGAGTTGCATGTTGCCGATATCATCGATGATCACAAGAACAAGATGGCTGGAATGCACTTGAAGCTTAGAAAGATTAGAAAATATGCCATTGATAAAGAGGCTTGGTATCATTATGCCGTCGGCTCAATTGTTACCTTAGTTGCGATTATGATCGCATTTGTTGTTGCATTTACATGTTTTAGATAGTTGTATGTTGTTTTATGAGATGTATGTATGAACTATAAGTATCTATTATTTGCAATAATAACATTTGGTCACTGGTAGCTCTATTTTGGTTGTAATGTGATGATGAAGTTGTATTAATTTGGTCACTTCGATGTTGTGTAGTGAACATGAGCCAGCAATGGATGTACGATGATCGACAAAGTCCAAGGTTCCTTAATGGCCTGCATGATTTTATTTGTGTGCCTGACGCAAACAAGAAGAATGGTTTCATGTGTTGTCCATGTCGTGACTGTAAGAATTATAGGAATTACTCTACCTCAAAAACCCTTCACTACCACCTGCTGAAGTCCGGTTTCATGTCCGGCTATAGCTGTTGGACCAAGCACGGATAAAGAGGGGTTATAATGGAAGACAATGAAGAAGAAGAGGATGATGACAACTATCCTTTTGCCGATACAACAATGTGGGAAGCTGAAGAAGAGGCATCAATGGGGGAAGCTGAAGAAGAGGCATCAGATGAGCCCGCTGATGATTTGCGTTGGGTCATTGCTGATGCAAAGAGAAACTGCGAAAGTGACAAGGAGAGGTTGAAGTTGAAGCGCATGTTAGAGGATCACAAGAAATTCTTGTATCCAAATTGTGAAGATGACGAGAAAAAGCTGGGTACCACACTGGAATTGTAGCAATGGAAGGCGAAGAATGGTGTAACTGACAAGGGATTTCAAGAATTGCTGATAATGATAAAGAAGGTGCTTCCAAAGGATAACAACTTGCCTAAAAGTACGTACAAAGCAAAGAAGGTTGTCTGCCCTCTAGGATTAGAGGTGCAGAAGATACATGCATGCCCTAATGACTGCATCCTCTACCGCGGTGAGGAGTACGGTAATTTGGATGCATGCCCGGTAGGCGGTGCACTGCGCTTTAAGATCCCCCGCGATGACCCTGGTGATGTGGAGGGCGAACGCCACAGGAAGAGGGTTCCTGCCAAGGTGATGTGGTATGCTCCTATAATACCACGGTTGAAACATTTGTTCCAAAACAAAGAGCATGCCAAGTTGTTGCGATGGCACAAAGAAGAACGTAAGAAAGACGGGTTGTTGAGAGCACGCATTGATGGGTCGCAGTGGAGAAAAATTGAGAGGGAGTTCGAGGACTTTGCAGCTGACACAATGAACTTATGGTTTGGTCTTAGTACAGACGACATGAATCCTTTTGGGGAGCAGAGCTCCAGTCATAGCACTTGTCCCGTGACTCTATGTATCTACAACCTTCCTCCTTGGTTGTTCATGAAGCGGAAGTTCATTATGATGCCAGTGCTCATCCAAGGCCCCAAGCAACCCAGCAACAACATTGATGTATACCTAAGGCCACTAGTTGATGAACTTCTACAGTTGTGGATAAAACTAGGTGTACGTGTGTGGGATGTGCACACACAAAACACTACTCGGAAAAGGCATGCTAGTGGCGCACCAGTTTTGCCTACTAATGGCGCACTGGTGGTGCGCCACTAGCACCACGCCATTAGAATTAAATACTAATGGCGCACCTCTCGTGCGCCATTAGAATCTGGGGTACTAATGGCGCACCAGGCCGTGCGCCATTAGTATAGCCAAGAGTGCGCCATTAGTATGCCTCCCAGGGGGCCATATGTACCCGTGTGCTTTGGCATACTAATGGCGCACTAGTGGCTGATGCGCCATTAGAGTCTTTTTTACAGTGCGCCATTAGAGTCTTGTGTGGTGCGCCACTAGTATGAATATTAGGATTTTTTTCTTTTTCTTTTCTAATATTTTCACAGGTTACAAAATATATTATTGGACAGAATTTAGACAACACCACACAACAACAGCAGATTCATCGAATACAATAGAAGATTAGTCTCCCAATACAAATCATCATATTAGTCTCCGAATTCAAAAGACCGAACAAAGATAGAACATTACAAGTCTCGAGACCGCGAGTAGCGAGTTTGTCTTCACATTACAAGTTGATATCGATCATCTAAACTACCATCACATAGAAGAGAGCTACGGTCATCAAGATGAGCATAATCCCGATGAAACTGGTCTTCATCCGGTTCCTCCAACGCTCCCTCCTCTCTCCTGCTAGATAGCGCGCGTATCTAGATTCCGCCTCCGCCCTAGTGGTGTACCCTTTGTAACTGTTACCGTTGAAACGGTGAACCTGTCTCCAACACTCCTCCCAGTCGTCGTAGACTCCGGGAACCTTACCCTTGTACACGACATAAGACGGCATCTCTATGCACTATCCAAACAAAACATTAGTAGCAATTCACGGACAATACATAAGCAATATATAAGTATGCAACAAAAGGATCGGAAGAGAAAAGCAAGACATCAATAGCATCGATTACATCTAAGTTGAACGACTGTCCAAACCAAAGAGACATACAAGTTCATTAAAGTTTAATTACAACATGATCCAATCGATGTTTCAGAACTACACATAGCATCACTACTTTGGACTCGACTCAAGGGACCGGAGCATGGATGATGCCGCCGTCTCTCGTGATGGTCATGAAATCGCGGGCGTTGTCAGCCTGCATTTGTAGCGTTGTGTCTATCTCACTGTTGGACAGTTGATTTCTGAGGTTGAACTGCCCCGAGGTACGAAGGGGCATCTTGATGGATGATTCTGGCAAACTCCGACTGGATGCGAAAGAATTCTTGTTTGATGTCCGCGTCCTGGATTGCCGACAAGTTCTCGGCCCAATCTTTGAGATTATTTGGTAGCAGAAGGTGATTATGGTCCCGTACGATCGCCCGCATGTGATGGAGGGCGTAGTAGGCATCCTTCTGACCGCCAGGCGGCTGCTTGATGCAGCAGAATGTCGTATTGTGGGCGAACACGTGCTTTCCGTACTGACGAACTGCCCTGGTGAAGGTGCCTCCAGATTTGGCGTAGCCGGGGAGAACATCATATAGAACTTTCTTGACATTTGTGTAGTCTTTCTTCGGCTGACGGTCCGAGTCGAAGTACGTGGCCATGGAATATTTCGGGTTTAAGAGGATGAGTGTGCAATGTGTGTCACTGCACAAAACACAGAATGTTAAAAAAACCCGATCGAAATCTAAGAAATCATATGTTACGGGGCGGTTGAGGGGACGACTTACTCGGGAAAGTAAGGCACGAGGAAGTTATCCTTATCTGGGTTTGCCAGAATGACAGCTTCGAGGTAAGAACTCACGACTTGCCGGTCCCCAGCGCTGCCCAAGATCTTGGCACGCATGTAGAAGGGGTCGACTATCACGATGTCCGTGGTCTTGTCTCTAATGATCCGCATCTCCATACTCAGAGAAAATATCCGAAATAAGGTGTAGTGCAGCGGATGAAGGTTAAACATAGCAAAGATGTCATCAAACCGCAGGACGATCGTACCCCCGACGGAGTTATCCACAAAGCCCTTGCCCTCTGGCACCTTGGCCACGAAAACCGGGTATGCCACGTCGTTCTCTTTGAGACGCCGCTTCTCCAAAGAAAGAACACTGTCATGGAGACTCCGCATAGCACCGGTTGCAGCATTGAGCATATTCGGTGGTAGCATCGGCCTACCCGCCACATGCACCCTCCTTGAGATATCCTTAGGTGAAGGTGGCCCGTCTTGAGCACGGGTCGTACTTGGTGCCGGCTGGCTCGCACCCTTGTTGCTCTTTCTTTTCCGTCCCTTCTTCTTGATCTGCTGTAATGGGACCGAGTTCTACTCACAGACCGCCTTCTTGAGTGTGTTGGGGCTGATAATATTTTGCACCTCGGCTATTTGAGGCTCGGTGAAGTCGGCAGCTGGAGGCGTCTCCTGAGAACTGAACGCCAGACGACGCCTGTTGCAATTGGGTTTCTCCGCGGTACCAGCTAGATCGCGATCGTATTTTGTAGGGTTGGGTTCTTGAGAAGGAGGCCCCAAGAATTCTTCATCGTACCCATGTTCGACAAAGTACTTATCGACGTTGGTAAATGTACCGTCGTCGTTGTCGTCGTCGTCCGGATCCTGTGCCATATGCATGTTCGGATCCTGTGCCATAGGGATGTCCGGCATGTCCGGTAGCGTTGCGATGGTCTTGCCATGGCTTGGCGCCAGCACGACTGGCGCTGTTGTCTTTGGGGTGGTGTCCCCCACCCCCAAACGAATCTGGCTCTTCGGCCAAAGCAGGGGCTAGCTTAGGCAGGCGCTGAGGGTCATCAGATCATCTTCGTTGGCCCTGGCGGGTCGAATCGGAGGTAACAACTCGACGCAGGCTGGCAGCACCCGAACCAGTTGAACCCTATACACGGTGGGTGGCATCGGATTACCGTGGAACACGGGGTTGCCCGGTTGAACGATTTTCCCCTTGGCGACATCAACCAACTCGTCGTTCATGAAGTGCCAGAGAGTGGACGGAACGTCGGTGGCGCCCTGCGAAAACATGTAGGGCGTCAGGGATGCCCAGTTAAAGGCAAGGAGATGAAGTCCTCGGCCGAGAGGCTTAATTATTTACCGTGATGATGGCGTCGAGCTGAGCTAATGTCGAGGCACCGCCAACAGCGGGTGTGCAATTGACGGAGGGGCCGCTTGCTGCCGAGGTGCCGGCCGGCGTACACCTGGGTGCATTAAGCTCCAATGCCCGTGCCGATGTCGGAGACACCAATACCGCCGCCGCCGGAGACACCAATGGCGCCGCCGCCGGAGACACCAATGGCGCCGCTGCCGGAGACACCAATGGCATCGCCTGCGCGTTGTGCGAGTTGCTGGCCGTGAAGCTGGGAATCGGGGGCGGCCCCTGTTGGTCGCCCGCAATCCACCCCCGCAGCCCGTCAACCAAGGTAGGCATAATGGCGGTGATCGTCGCTCCTAGTTGGTCTCGCACTTGCTCTGAGACTATCTCCGGAATCCGCGCCACTTGTGACTTGAGTTCTTGAACCTCGCGCGACTGGCTTTCCGAGCTGGTCTTTCTCTCCTTTCGCCCACCCGAGTTATAGTATGACGACCATTTTGTGGACAAGCCTTTGCCGGCCACACGACCAGCTGACGACGGCTTAGTGAGTTTATCCTTGTTTTTCATTACGTTCAACGCCCTATTTAGGGTGCTATCCCAAGGGGTGCTCTGAGACAACCCCACGCTACTGCTTTCAATCTCCTTCGCCAGAACAAGCTCAAGCGCCCTGGTCTTCGGATCCGTGGTAAGCTCCTTTGTTACCGGGTCCTCCTTTTACCGAGCCCTGACATAGTTCCTGGTCTGCTTGTCACTGTATTTCTCGAAGCGGGGCGGTAGGCCTTGCTCGGCACGCTCCGCGTCCTCCTTGTCCCATATAGGCTCCGCCACTCTATAACCGCCGAGACCGAGTTTGTGTTCCCCTAAGTTCAACTCCCGCATTTGTTTCCCCCACTGACTTGATTCGGAGGTTGCGCTGCTCTCGCACTTGATCTTGAACTCCTTGTAGTCATCTTTGCTGATCGAAGGATTTTTCACCTTGATCTTCTCATAACTATCACCTTTGTCAATCATTCTCTTCACCGCACTTCTCCAAGTAGACAGGGCCTTGCTCATCCTCGTGAGGGCGGCACTGTTCACTTTATTCCCTGAGAGCCGTGTGTTTTCAAATTCACCGGGGAACTTGTATCGTTCATGCAGCTTCGTGAAGAGGAGGTTGCGCAAATTCACTCGGTCCTTATGCCTTAAGTTCTCGGTGTTGATCGAGACGGTGCTCCGAAGAATGCACCCGAGCTGAACCGAGTACCCCTTGACTATATGTTTGGGCTCCGTTGGATGCCCGTCGGAGTCCACTTGAGTAAATTCCTCCTTGACGGTGCGGAGCGCGTTCGGGCGCCGGTCCTTCCGTTGCCTCTTCGGTTGGCTGCCATCTGTGCGTGCGCTGCCATCATCAGTGGTGGCATCCTCGGCGGCACCATCAGTGGTGGCATCCTTGGCGGCACCATCAGTGGTGTCATCCCCAACGCCACTATGGGTTGTGTAGTCAGGATTGGTGTCTTCCGCAGCATCCTCATAGAGGTGAGGTTGTTCCTCCATCTCCTGGGACAGCTCCTAGAATTGCTTGCCGCCCGAACCGCCGGCCTCATCGTTGTGGGCCATGTTTCACTCTAAATAGGAAAAAAATTGGTCAAAAAGTTGGTTATTGTCAAGGAACAATATCATGGTCTCATCATTTAGGGTTTGTCGACACCGAGGCATCCTAAAAGCTAAGCTTTTATCATTTAGGGTTTGTCGACGCCGAGGCACCCTAAAAGCCTAAGCTTTCATCATTTAGGTTCTTATCGACACCGAGGCACCCTAAAAGCCAAGGTTTTATCATTTAGGGTTTGTCGACGCCGAGGCCCATGCATAACACAAGAGGCAGTTGATCCTACTTAATTAAGTACTAAGATACCCCGGCCCATGCATTAGTAGCAAGTACCCCATATGTCCGATTTTTAGCAAAGTCATGCTAAAATTCACGGAAAATTTCAGCATGACCTTTGCTGAAAATAGGACATATGGAGTACCCGAATTTGCCGGAACAGAAGTTAATCGACATTCCGACAAACTCAAGGGCCTCTCGGGGTACCTGCAAAATCATCACGACACGATGGTCGGAGACAAAACCTCAAGATGAGTTACAGTTCTTGCTGCTCAAGATGAGCATGCCAATACCTCATGATCCAGTATAAATCCAAAAGATAATTACAGCGTGGAATCTACTAAGCAAAATACAATGTAACTCCACTAAGGATTACAGTGTAAATCCAAAAGATAATTACAGTGTAAAATCTACTAAATACAATGTAAATACACTAAGGATTGTAGTATTCAGCTACACAGATATGAGGGCAGGCTCCTGGTCATGGTTGAACTCTTCTCCAGGGCTATGTAGGACTCGGTTTCCTGATAGCATTTCTCAGGTATGTATTTGACTCTCTCTCCATTTATAGACGATACTGGCTGTGGTCGGTCAGACGAGTTAGAGTCCACATCCAGTCTTACCAATAATTCAATATGTTATGGATGTGTTATTTACTTTTCCTTTTTGGAAACTTCAATCTGCTATGATGCATTTTAGATGTTATTCTTTTTAGTTCGGGAAGATGACATGTCGCGCTCGCAGGACATGATTGCGCCTCACCTTGGTTGGTTCTTAGTCTATACCCTAGTAGTAGATTGATAGCATGATATGGTACCTGTTACAAAGCGCACAAGTGACCGGAAAATTGACAGGATATATGGAACCTATTACAAAGTACGAAAGTGACATATGAAGCAGGACGTCAAGGTGAACATGACCAGGTTCCAGCCCTTCTTGCTCTAGGCCATGGATGAGCTACAGGATTAGGAGCATTGTCTCCCCAGCCCCAGGTAAACTCACATCACAGCCACCAAAGATTGTACGCACAACAAGATGAAATGCGGAACAATGTACTGCTAGTTCTAGTCACTACTCACTACTCACTACTGCTGCTGCTGGAAAGGGTGATGATCTGAATCTGATCAGAAGTAGATGGTTGTTTCTGTCATGTCGCGGATTCAAGGAACCTGCACTAGTAAACAAGTCAAGGAGCTCTCTGGCCTCGCCCGGAAATTGACTGCGGCGCAGAAGATATGGGAGTGGGGAGGAAGGGTGGAGAGGGAGGAAGGAGGAAGGAGGAGAGGTACCTGGGCGGGCGCGGCCGGTCGCCGGAGGGGTCGGGATCGGGGTTGGGGTCGGGGGGAGGCCGGTGGCCGCGGTCGTCGTGGGGAGGCCGTCGGCGGCGCAGGGCAGGGATGAAGGGGTCGGGGGCGCTGGGCGGGGGCGCGGGGGCGACGACGTCGTGGGTCTGGCGACAGGGAGGGACGAAGGGGTCGGGGGAGTTAGAGCTAGGGGAAAGATTACTAATGGCGCACCCCCGAGCGGTGCGCCATTAGAATGTTTTTTTTACATGGCAATGGCGCACCCCCGAGCGGTGCGCCATTAGAATGTTTTTTTCACATTCTAATGGCGCACCGCTCGGGGGTGCGCCATTAGAATGGTTTTTTCACATTCTAATGGCGCACCCCCAAGAGGTGCGCCATTAGAATGCTATTTTTTAATATTTTTTTATAAGAACAGTAATATTTTTTTTATAAGAACAGTAATAATTGTTTTATAAAAACAGTAATAATTTTTTTATGAATATGAAAAAATATCATCAAATTTGTTATTTGAAAATGGGGGTGCTCGGCGGCGGTGGAGCGGGGGAGGGTGCGGGGGGTGCTCGGCGGCGGTGGGTCGTCGGCGGCGGTGGAGCGGGGGAGGGTGCGGGGGGTGCTCGGCGGCGGTGGAGCGGGCCGGGAGGGTGTGGTGGGTCGTCGGCGGCGGTGGAGAGCTAGCGGGGGATGGTGCGGGCCCTGGGGGGTGCTCGGCGGCGGTGGAGCGGGCCGGGGAGGGTGCGGTGGGTCGTCGGCTGCGGTGGGTCGTTGGCGGCGGTGGAGAGCTAGCGGGGGAGGGTGCGGGGGTGCTCGGCGGGGGCGCGGGGGCGACGGCATCGTGGGTCTGGGGACAGGGAGGGACGAAGGGGTCGGGGGAGTTAGAGCTAGGGGAAAGATTACTAATGGCACACCCCCGAGCGGTGCGCCATTAGAATGTTTTTTTACATAGCAATGGCGCACCCCCGAGCGGTGCACCATTAGAATGTTTTTTTCACATTCTAATGGCGCACCGCTCGGGGGTGCGCCATTAGAATGTTTTTTTTCACATTCTAATGGCGCACCCCCAAGAGGTGCGCCATTAGAATGCTATTTTTTAATATTTTTTTATAAGAACAGTAATAATTTTTTTATAAGAACAGTAATAATTGTTTTATAAAAACAGTAATAATTTTTTTATGAATATGAAAAAATATCTTCAAATTTGTTATTTGAAAATGGGGGTGCTCGGCGGCGGTGGAGCGGGGGGTGCTCGGCGGCGGTGGGTCGGCGGCGGCGGTGGAGCGGGGGAGGGTGCGGCGGGTGCTCGGCGGCGGTGGAGCGGGCCGGGGAGGGTGTGGTGGGTCATCGGCGGCGGTGGAGTGCTAGCCAGGGATGGTGCGGGCCCTGGGGGTGCTCGGCGGTGGTGGAGCGGGCCGGGGAGGGTGCGGTGGGTCGTCGGCTGCGGTGGGTCGTTGGCGGCGGTGGAGAGCTAGCGGGGGATGGTGCGGGGGTGCTCGGCGGCGGTGAAGCGGGCCGGGGAGGGTGCGGTGGGTCGGCGGCGGCGGTGGAGCTAGCGGGGGAGGGTGCGGTGGGGATCGAGATTGAGATGGAGGGGGATAGCTATATAGCGATCGAGATGGAGGGAGATAGAGATCAAATTTGAAAAAATATTCATGAATTCAAAAAGTGCCCATGAAATTTAAAAATATTCATGATCGAGTTCAAAAAGTGCCCATGTAATACAATCGAGAAATGAAGACTACGATTTAAATACAATCGATCTTAGCTAGCTATGTGTTCACAATCTTCTTGCCCTTCTTTTTCGCAAACGGAGTTCTTCTGTGGAAAGGAGGTCCTTTAGGTACGGTGGTCCTGATTCTTCTTGTGGTGTATGCTGCTACTTCATCGTCGTCGTCATGTTCCATCTTCGGGTCGCCGTACTTGTCGAAGTCTTGCTCATTGGCGACTGCATCCATTCCGATGATCTTCCTTTTGCCTCTCCTCACGACAACGCGACTGGGCTTTGACGGGTCGGTAATGAAGAAGCATTGGTCCACTTGGAAAGCCAGTACCCATGGCTCATTTTTCGCGGTGAAGTTTGCGCCCGCGGTCTTGGATTTGGCTTCGGGTATAACCATGGTGGTGAAATACCGGTCCTCTTTTAGGACGCTCTTGGCCCATCTGACACGGAACATCGGGACCTTCTCTCAAGCGTAGCTCAGCTCCCAGATCTCCTTGATCCTTCCGTAGTATCTGTCCTTGTCGTTACCTGTGTAGGATTCCATCGTTACCCCGGAGTTCTGATAACCATCGCTCTTCATGTCCTTGTCCTCGGGGTAGAATGTGTAGCCGTTGATATCGTACGCCTCATAGGTCATCAGGTTGTGCTCGGCGCCCTGTGACAAGGCGAATATGAGTTGTTCTTCTGCGGAAGAATCCTCATGTAAAGGGTACGACAGAAGCTTCTACTTGAACCAACGCATGAAACATGAGTTGTGCTCTTTGATTATATCTCCGTCCGTCCTCTGTTGGCCTCGGTCATTGTACGTCTTCTCAATAAAGGTTTTGTGCTCTACCACCCAAGGATCGACCACGTCTATGTGTTGTAGCGCGACTAGGTTTGCTCTTTCAAAGTCGGCGAGTTGACCCTTGAAGTCGACATGCATTTCGTGGTGCCCCTCACGGTGACCCCATCCAGCGAGCCTGCCGAGGTGCCTGTTGACGAGCAGACCAATGGGGTTCTCGATGCCTAGATAATTCGTGCAGTAGGAGATGCACTCTTCGGTCAGAAAGCCCCTGGCTATGCTTCCCTCTGGACGTGACATGTTGCGAACGTATCCTTTGATGACACCATTCATCCTTTCGAACGGCATCATGCTGTGCAAGAACGTCGGCCCGAGTTGGATGATTTTTTATCCTCCACGATATGGACCAGCAGATGCACCATAACGTCAAAGAATGCGGGCGGGAAGTACATCTCAAGCTCGCATAGTATCACCACGATCTCTTCCTGTAGCCTTCTGAGTTGCCTCACGCCAACCGACTTCCGAGAGATGATGTCGAAAAAGTTGCATAGGCCAAATAGCGTTTCACGGACATGCGCGTCCATGATCCCACGGATTGCAACTAGAAGTATCTGCGTCATCAGCACGTGACAGTCGTGAGACTTCATCCCGCTGAACTTCTGCTTCGCTGGGTCTAGGTATCTACTTATGTTCCCCGCGTAACCGTAAGGATGTTTTACTCCTATGAGGCAGGTGAAAAACTGCTCGATCACCTCCTGACTTACAGTGAAGCATGCGGGAGGGTAGTCATTTCCGGTCTTCTTAGCCTTTTTGCCTTTGCGACGACTTTCTGTGTCGTCCTGCTTCGCCTCATCATCATCATCATTAGCGTGAAGCTCCTCCCTGATGCCCATTGATTTCAAGTCTGCCCTTGCTTTCGGCCCATCTTTGGTCCTCTCTGGCATGTTGAGCAGGGTACCAAGCAAAATCTCGCACACGTTCTTCGTGATATGCATGACATCAAGGCTGTGAGGCACACGGTGGATCTTCAAGTACGGCAAGTCCCAGAAAACAGACCTCGGTTTCCATACCTTCAGCAGCGGCTCTGGCGCCTTTCGCTTCTTTCCCGGCTCTGGCGCCTTTTGCTTCTTTCCTGGCAGTGGGCAATCTTTCCAATTTTTCAACAGCTCGTCTATTTCCTCGCCGCTCCTCGTACGCGGGCGTCTTCGGGGTTCGGTTTCACCATCAAATAGATCCTTCCGTTTTCTCCATGAGTCATCGTCGCGAAGCCACCTTCGATGTCCCATGAACATGGTTTTCAAAGACCTGGGATCTCTATCTAGCTGGCAATACGTTGTGTCATCCATGCACCTGACGCATCCAGAAAATCCGTGGATCACCTGCCCCGCGACATATCCGTAACCGAGATAGTCGTGCACCGTCGTGAGCAGTGCGGCTCTCATAGGGAAATATTCTTTCTCTGCGACGTCCCACGTATTGGCTGGCGTTTTCCACAGCGTGTCTAGCTCCTCTTTCAGCAGCCCTAGATACAGATTGATGTCGTTCCCTGGTTGTTTTGGCCCTTCAATTAGCATACTCATGTGAATGTACTTCCTCTTCATGCACAACCAGGGGGGAAGGTTGTACATCCACACAAACACAGGCCAGGTGCAATGTGTGCTTCTCTGGCTGCCAAACGGATTGACTCCATCGGTGCTCGCGCCCAGCACGATGTTCCTTGGATCGTTCCCAAATTCTGGGTGTTCGAAGTTCAACGCTTGCCACTGGCTCGCATCCTTAGGGTGACTCAGCATCTTGTCTTTTTTATTTATCTCCGGATCATTTGCGTCATCTTCTCGCTTCTTCTCCTCCCTATCCGCGTGCCAACGCATAAGCTTTGCTACCTTAGGGTCCGCGAAATACCGCTACAGACGAGGAGTGATCGGAAAGTACCACACCACTTTTCGAGGAGCTTTCTTCCTCTTCTTGTATCGAGTGACGCCGCACACCGGACATATGGTAGACTCCACGTGCTCGTCCTGATAAATGATGCAATTGTTCATGCACACATGGTATTTCACGTGCGGTAAATCTAGAGGACACACGATTTTCTTCGCCTCCTCGAAACTGGTCGGGCACTTGTTCCCCTTGGGAAGATGTTCGTGCCAGAATGACATGATCTCGTCGACGCATGCGTCGGTCATTTTGTGCTTTACCTTCATCTCCAGAGCCATGAGCGTTACTTTCAGGCGGGTATCCTGGGGCCTGCATCCTTCATACAATGGAGTAACCGCGTCTATCTCCAGTTGATCCAGCTTGGCTTTCTCTCGGGCGGCAACTCTTGCGTTATCCGTCTGCTTGAAAAGCAGCTCTTGAATATGAGGGTCCTGCACCCAGCCTCCATCGTCGTCTGCTCCGGCATCTTCATCTTCATGTTCATGCCCTTCGTCTTGATCTTCCTCATCATCATTTCCGACATCTTCTACATGATGACTGCGTACAGCATCACCGTCGTGATCATGTCCTGGAGATTCTTCGTCTTCTCGCCCGCCCTCGCCGCGGTGGTTGTCTTGCTGCCCTTCCTCATTTCTTGCCCGGCCCCCATGGACGATTTCATAGTCATCTTCATCACCTTGCCACCGATAGCCATCCATGAAACCACGCAAGAGCAGGTGGTCCCGCACCTCCCCGGAATCCGGGTCCGCAATAAGGCTCTTCAGCTTGCATCTTCGACACGGACATCTTATCTCCGTCTCATTCTTTTGAAGCATCTCGGCCTTCGCGGAGCTCAAAAACCTATTCATGATGCCTTCGGTCATCGTGTGGACCATGGTCGCCTGCGGGATAGAGCAAAACGATATTTTAGAACCAAGAAAAAATTTGGCATGACTTTCCCTAAAAATAGGACCAAAAATAATGCATAGTGCCAAAATTCTCGCCGAAACGGAAATGAATCAACATTCCGGCAAAATATTGGCAAACTATCGCATTTCAAATACCGGTACCTACAAACACAAACATATATGCAACACCACAAACATACATAGATCTAGCAAGGCCATAAAAAGTGCATGTGCACATTGTTGGAGCGAGCTAGGGAGAAAAAAAGTAGATCTACAACATAAAGATAGCTTTCCCCTTACTTACCTATCAAAAAAAAGGTAATTTAACCACTTAATTTTTATGAATCTATGTTGCAAATGAGGTGAGGAGGAGGAGGAAGCCGACACAAGCTTGGAGGAGGAGGTGGAGAGAATGAAGTGGGGAAAGTGAGTGTGTAGGTGTGGCTGTCCAAAATATCTAGCTGGCCCCAGGTTACTAATGGCGCACCACCTACAAATGTGCCATTAGTAACCCTGGTTACTAATGGCGCACCAGCTGGAGGTGCGCCATTAGAATTTTTGAAAAAGAAAAAATTGTTACTAATGGCGGACCAGCAACGAATGCGCCATTAGTAACCCTGGTTACTAATGGCGCACCAGATGGAGGTGCGCCATTAGAATTTTTGCAATTTTTTTTGTTACTAATGGCGCATTGTGGGTCTGGTGCGCCATTAGTGTCTACCACACTAATGGCGCACCAACTCATGGTGCGCCATTACTATATAGTAGTGGCGCACCACTTGTCTGGTGCGCCATTAGTGGCCATATCATCTATAGCCCTTTTCCTAGTAGTGAAAGGAAATTGACCGACGAATGTTGCTGTTTGTAACCATCAATGATGGCCTGCTCTTAGTAACCTTTCAGGACATACAAACAAGGGATACAATGCATGCACGCACTATTTAGATGATACTGAAAGTATACATTTGGATAAATGTAAGAAGAATGTGTACCTGGGACATCGTCGATTTCTATCGATCAAGCATATCTTAATAAAGGCAGGCAACCATTTCAAAGGTGAGCTAGATAACCGGAAGAAGCCTGGCCTTCGTACTTGTGAATATATATTTGATATGGTTAAGGATTTACAAGTAATCTTTGGAAAGGGCCCTGGCGGACAATCTATTCCGAATGACGCCAACAGAGACGCACTCATGTGGAAGAAGAAATCTATATTTTGGGAACTTGAATATTGGAAAGCCCTAGAGGTCCGCAATGCAATCGACGTGATGCACATGACGAAGAATCTTTGTGTGAACCTGCTAGGCTTCTTGGGCGTGTATGGAAAGACAAAAGATACACCGGAGGCACGGGAGGACAAGCAAAGAATTAACGAAAAAGACGGCATGCCTCCAAAGCAGTATCAAGGTCGTGCCAGCTACGCTCTTACCAAAGAAGAGAAGGAAATCTTTTTCGAATGCCTGCTCAGTATCAAGGCCCCTTGTGGCTTCTCGTCGAATATAAAAGGAATACTAAATATGGCAGAGAAAAATTTTCAAAATCTAAAGTCTCATGACTGCTACGTGATTATGACGCAATTGCACTTAGGGGGCTTCTACTGGAAAATGTTTGATTAGCCATTGTGAAGCTATGCGCATTCCTCAGTGCAATTTCGTAGAAGGTAATCGATCTAGAAATCCTACCAAGGTTACAGAATGACCTGGTCGAATGTCTTGTCAGTTTCGAGTTGGTGTTCCCTCCATCCTTCTTCAATATTATGACACACGTCCTAGTTCACCTAGTCGAAGAGATTAACATTCTGGGTCCTGTATTTCTACACAATATGTTCCCCTTAGAGAGGTTCATGGGAGTCTTAAATATATATGTTCATAACCATGCTAGGCTAGAAGGAAGCATCACCAAGGGATATGGAACAAAGGAGGTTATTGAGTTTTGTGTTGACTTTGTTCCTGACATTAAGCCGATTGGTCTTCCTGAATTGCAGCATGAGGGGAGACTGGGTGGAAAGGGCACACTAGGAAAGAACAAAGCAATAAATATGGACGGGCATTCTTTCACTCCAGCACACTACACGGTTCTACAAAATTCCACCTTGGTGACTCGATATATCGAGGAACACAAGGACATTGTACGTCCAAGAACCCGGAGCAGTCTGACCCCTGGATTGAACGTAAATACATGGAGACTTTCGTTGGTTGGTTGCAAAAAAGCTCATCAATGACAAGGATATTCCACATGAACTGTACTAGTTGGCCAAGACACCAAGTTTGACTGTAACGACTTTCAAAGGGTACGAGATAAATGGGAAAACATTTTACACGATCGCCCAAGATAAAAAGAGCACCAACCAAAACAGTGGTGTCCGCTATGATGCAACCAACTTTCAAGACTCATATTATGGTTACATAGAGGAGATATGGGAACTTGACTATGGACCTGATCTTAAGGTCCCTTTGTTTCACTGCAAATGGGTCAAATATACTGGAGGCGGGGTATAGGTAGACCCGCAGTACGGAATGACAACAATGGATCTCAACAACCTGGGGTACACAGATGACTCATTCGTCCTAGCCAATGATGTGGCTCAAGTTTTCTATGTGAAGGACATGTCTAGCAAACCGAGAAGAAAAAAAGATAAGGAAGCGAATACATCATACGATGAGCCAAAGCGCCACATAGATCTTTCAGGGAAAAGAAACATTGTGGGGGTGGAGGATAAGACAAACATGTTAGAAGATTATGAAAAGTTTCATGAAATCCCTCCCTTCAGAGTGAAGACTGATCCAAGCATCGTGTTAAATGATGAAGATTCTCCATGGTTATGGCGCAATCATAAGCAAGGGACAAACACACAGAAAAAGTCTTACACCGTGAGATCCCACTCTGGGATGTGACCGGCTTCACCGTCATCACTTTCTATGTGAAGGACATGCAAGCATTTTCTAGCATGGTATCTTTGTAACAGTTTTGTACACGAAGTGCATCCAGTTTTTGCCATAACCCTCACAAGTCTTTAGAAGTTGCTATGTGGGTGAAATTATGATGTCATGCCAAGTTACCGCCTTTTCAAAGTTCAATTGTACAGCTTTTCAAAGTCAGAGACATTTAGCTCAAAATAAATCATTAAATGCATGAAAATATCAAATGAAGTCAGAAAGGGTTGAAAACTGATGATGTTCCTTTCAATGGTGCATATTGAACACACAAAAATTATGGAGTAAAAATAAGTTATTAAAAATGAAATCCCTTTGTAATAGATGAGTTTTCGTTCGAAACCCTCATACTTCGTAAAAGATTGTCCAATTTGTACACGAAGTGCATCCAGTTTTTGCTGCAACCCTCTCAACTCTTTAGAAGTTGCTATGTGGGTGAAATTATGATGTCATACCAAGTTACAACCTTTTTAGAGTTCATTTGTACTGCTTTGTAATTCAGGGTCATTTAGCTCAAAATAAATCATTAAATGCATGAAAAATATCAAATGAAGTCAGAAAGGGTTGAAAATTGATGATGTGCATTTGAATGGTGCATATGGAACACACAAAAAGTATGGAGTAAAAATAAGTTATTAAAAATGAAATCCCTTTTTAATAGATGAGTTTTCGTCCGAAACCCTCATACTTCGAAAGAGATTGTCCAATTTGTACACGAAGTGCATCCGGTTTTTGCCGTAACTCACTCAACTCTTTAGAAGTTGGTATGTGGGTGAAATTATGATGTAATGCCAAGTTACAACCTTTTCAGAGTTAATTTGTACTGCTTTTCAAATTTAGGGTCATTTAGCTCAAAATAAATCATTAAATGCATGCAAAATATCAAATGAAGTCAGAAAGGGTTGAAAATTGATGATTTGCATTTGAATGGTGCATATTGAACACACAAAAAGTATGGAGTTAAAATAAGTTATAAAAAATGAAATCCCTTTGTAATAGATGATTTTTCGTCCGAAACCCTCATACTTCGAAAGAGATTGTCCAATTTGTACACGAAGTGCATCCAGTTTTTGCCGTAACCCTCTCAACTCATTAGAAGTTGCTATGTGGGTGAAATTATGATGTCATGCCAAGTTACAACCTTTTCAGAGTTCATTTGTACTGCTTTTCAAATTCAGGGTCATTTAGCTCAAAACAAATAATTAAATGCATGAAAAATATCAAATGAAGTCAGAAAGGGTTGAAAATTGATGATGTGCCTTTGAATGGTGCATATTGAAAACAAAAAAAAGTATGGATTAAAAAGGAAATCCCTTTGTAATAGATGAGTTTTCATCCGAAACCCTCATACTTCGAAAGAGATTCTCCAATTTGTACACGAAGTGCATCCAGTTTTTACCATAATCCTCTCAACTCTTTAGAAGTTGCTATGTGGGTGAAATTATGATGTCATGCCAAGTTACAACCTTTTCATAGTTCATCTGTACTACTTTTCAAATACAGGGTCATTTAGGTCAGAAAGGGTTGAAAATTGATGATGTGCCGTTGAATGGTGCATATTGAACACACAAAAAGTATGGAGTTAAAATAAGTTATTAAAAATGAAATCCCTTTGTAATAGATGTGTTTTCGTCCGAAACCCTCATACTTCGAAAGAGATTGTCCAATTTTTACACGAAGTTCATCCAGTTTTTGCCGTAACCCTCTCAACTCCTTAGAAGTTGCTATGTGGGTGAAATTATGATGTCATGCCAAGTTACAACCTTTTCATAGTTCATTTGTACAGCTTTTCAAATTCAGGATCATTTAGGTCAAAATAAATCATTAAATGCATAAAAAATATCAAATGAAGTCAGAAATAGTTGAAAATTGCTGGTGTGCCTTTGAATGGTGCATATTGAACACAAAAAAGTATGGAGTTAAAATAAGTTATTAAAAATGAAATCCCTTTGTAATAGATGAGTTTTCGTTCGAAACCCTCATACTTCGAAAGAGATTGTCTAATTTGTACACGAAGTGCATCCAGTTTTTGCCGTAACCCTCTCAACTCTGTACAAGTTGCTATGTGGGTGAAATTATGTTGTCATGCCTAGTTACAACCTTTTTAGAGTTCATTTTTAATGCTTTTCCAATTCAGGGTCATTTAGCTCAAAATAAATCATTAAATGCATGAAAAATATCAAATGAAGTCCGAAAGGGTTGAAAATTGATGATGTGCCTGTGAATGGTGCATATTGAACACACAAAAAGTATGGAGTTAAAATAAGTTATTAAAAATGAAATCCCTTTGTAATAGGTGAGTTTTCGTCCGAAACCCTCATACTTCGAAAGAGATTGTCCAATTTGTACACGAATTGCATCTAGTTTTTCCGTAACCCTCTCAACTCTTTAGAAGTTGCACGGTGGGTGAAATTATGATGTCATGCCAGGTTACAACCTTTTCAGAGTTCATTTGTACTGCTTTTCAAATTCAGGGTCATTTAGCTAAAAATAAATCATTAAATGCATGAAAAATGTCAAATGAAGTCAGAAAGGGTTGAAAATTGATGATATGCATTTGAATGGTGCATATTGTGTTGGGAGACGTAGTAGTAAATCAAAAAAATTCCTACGTGTCACCGAGATCTATCTATGGAGAAACCAGCAATGAGTGGGGAGAGATTGCATCTTCATACCTTTGAAGATCGCTAAGCGGAAGCGTTACAAGAACACGGTTGGTGGAGTCGTACTCGTAGCGATTTAGATCGCGGTGGACTCTGATCTTAGCGCCGAACAACAGCGCCTCCGCGTTCAACACACATGCAGCCCGGTGACATCTCCCATGCCTTGATCCAGCAAGGAGGAGGGAGAGGTTGGGGAAGAGCTCCAATAGCAGCACGACGGCGTGGTGGTGGTGGAGCAACAAGGCATTCCGGCAGGGCTTCGCCTAAGCACTGCGGAGGAGGAAGAAGAGAGGTAGGGCTTCGCCGTGGGAGAGAGATCAAATCTTGTCTCAAAATAGACAAAACCTCAAGTATATATAGGAGGAGGGAGAGGGAGGGCTGCCTTGGTCCGTCCTCCAAGGAGGACAGGTTCGGCCGAAGCTAGGGAGGAGTCCACCTCCCACAAGGGAGGTGGATCTCTTCCTTTTGAATCTCCTTTAGCCTTATCTCTTTATCCCTACCCGCATGGGCCTTTCCGTAAGGACTTGGCCAGCCCAATAAGGGCTGGTACACCTCCTCTAATAGACCACGAAGTCCTTTGGTCGTCACACCCATCCCGGGGGTCCTCCGGCACCTTCCCGACACTCTCGCTACACTACCGATGAGCCCGAAAACTTTCCGGTGACCAAAACAGGACTTCCTACATATCAATCCTTACCTCCGGACCATTCCGGATCTCCTCGTGACGTCCGGGATCTCATCCGGGACTCTGAACAACCTTCAGTAATCACGTATACCATTTCCCTATAACCCTAGCGTCATCGAACCTTAAGTGTGTAGACCCTATGGCTTCAAGAGACACGTAGACATTACCGACACACCTCTCCAGTCAATAACCAACAGCGGGATCTGGATACCCATGTTGGCTCCCAAATGCTCCATGATGATCTCATCAGATAAACCACGACGTCGGGGATTCAATCAATCCCGTATACAATTCCCTTTGTCTACCGGTATGATACTTGCTCGAGATTCGATCGTCGGTATCTCTATACCTTGTTCAATCTCGTTACCGACAAGTCTCTTTACTCGTTCCGTAACACATCATCCCGTGGCTAACTCCTTAGTCACATTGAGCTCATTATGATGATGTCTTACCGAGTGGGCCCAGAGATACCTCTCCGTCATACGGAGTGACAAATCCCAGTCTCGATTTGTGCGAACCCAACAGACACTTTCGGAGATACCCATAGTGCACCTTTATAGCCACCCAGTTACGTTGTGATGTTTGGCACATCCAAAGCATTCCTACAGTATTCGGGAGTTGCACAATCTCATGGTCTAAGAAAACGATACTTGACATTGAAAAAGCTTTAGCAAACGAACTACACGATCTTGTGCTATGCTTAGGATTGGGTCTTGTCCATCACAT
Organism: Hordeum marinum; assembly: GCA_022496015.1. Lineage (NCBI taxonomy): Eukaryota > Viridiplantae > Streptophyta > Magnoliopsida > Poales > Poaceae > Hordeum > Hordeum marinum. Next base: position 536,042,802 of record CM039673.1, read on the forward strand.
CATTCTCCAATGTCCATGGTCATGAAACTGTGACCATCTATTGATCAACAAGCTAGCCAACTAGAGGCTCACTAGGGACACATTGTGGTCTATGTATTCACACATGCATTATGGTTTCCAGTGAACACAATTATAGCATGAACAATAGAAAATTATCATGAACAAGGAAATACAATAATAACCATTTTATTATTGCCTCTAGGGCATATTTCCAATAGTCTCCCACTTTCACTGGAGTCAATAATATAGTTACATTGTGATGAATCGAACACCCATAGCATTCTGGTGTTGATCATGTTTTGCTCGTGAGAGAGGTTTAGTCAACGGATCTGCGACATTGTCTATATCTCCCTCCCAAATGTAATCACGAATGGAGTTGAAGCGGCGCTTGATGTGTCTTGTCTTCTTGTGAAACCTGGGCTCCTTCGCAAGGGCAATAGCTCCCGTGTTGTCACAGAATAGAGTCATCGGGCCCGACGCTTTGGGAATCACTCCTAGGTCGGTGATGAACTCCTTCATCCAGACTCCTTCCTTTGTTGCTTCCGAAGCAGCTATGTACTCTGCTTCACATGTAGATGCCGCCACGACACTTTGCTTGCTGCTGCACCAGCTGACTGCCCCTCCATTTGAAATATACACGTATCCGGTTTGTGACTTGGAGTTGTCCAGATCTGTGTCGAAGCTAGCATCGACGTAACCCTTTACGACGAGCTCTTCGGCGCCTCCATATACGAGAAACATCTCCTTGGTTCTTTTCAAGTACTTCAGGATATTCTTGGCCGCTATCCAGTGTTCTGCTCAGGGATCACTTTGGTACCTCCCTACCAAACTTATGGCAAGGTTCACATCAGGTCTGGTACACAACATGGCATACATAATAGAGCCTATGGATGAAGCATAGGGGATGACACTCATCTCTTCTCTATCCTTTGCCATGGTCGGGCATTGAGTCGTACTCTATCTTGCACCTTGTAACTCAGACAAGAACCCCTTCTTGGACTGATCCATATTGAACTTCTTCAATATCTTGTCAAGGTATGTGCTTTGTGAAATACCTATGAGGCATCTATCTCTATAGATCTTGATGCCTAATATGTAAGAATCTTCTCCAAGGTCCTTCATTGAAAAACATTTATTCAAGTATGCCTTTACACTTTCCAAAAGTTTTATATCATTTCCCATTATCAGTATGTCATCCATATATAATATGAGAAATGCTACAGAGCTCCCACTAACTTTCTTGTAAATACAGAGTTCTCCATAAACCTGTACAAACCCAAACGCTCTAATCACCTCATTAAAGCCAATGCTCCAACTCCGAGATGCTTGCACCAGCCCATAGATGGAGCGCTGGAGCTTGCATACGTTGTTAGCATCTTTAGGATTGACAAAACCTTCCGGCTGCATCATATATAGTTCTTCCTTGAGGAAGCCATTAAGGAATGCCGTTTTGACGTGCATTTGCCAGATCTCATAATCATAAAATGCGGCAATTGCTAACATGATTCGGACAGACTTCAGCATCGCTACGGGTGAGAAAGTCTCATCGTAGTCAACTCCTTGAACTTGTCGATAACCCTTAGCTACAAGCCGAGCCTTATAGACGGTCACATTACCATCCGCATCAGTCTTCTTCTTAAAGATCCATTTATTTTCAATGGCTCGCTTATCATCAGGAAAGTCCACCAAAGTCCATACTTTGTTCTCATACATGGATCCTATCTCGGATTTCAGGGTCTCAAGCCATTTGTTGGAATACGGGCCCACCATCACTTCTTCATAGTTCGAAGGTTCACCGTTGTCCAACAACATGATCTCCAGGACAGGGTTGTAGTACCACTCTGGTGCAGAACGTGTCTTGGTGGACCTTCACGTTCAACAGTAAATTGATCTGAAGTTTCATGATCATCATCATTAACTTCCTCTCCAGCCGGTGTAGGCTCCATAGAAACAACTTCCTGTGCTGCGCTACTCTCCGTTTCGAGTGGAGGTATAATTACCTCATCAAGTTCTATTTTCCTCCCACTTACTTCTTTCGAGAGAAACTCTTTCTCGAGAAAGGATCCATTCTTGGCAACAAAGACTTTGCCTTCAGATCTGAGGTAGAAGGTATACCCAATAGTCTCTTTGGGATATCCTATGAAGACGCACTTTTCCGCTTTGGGTTCGAGCTTCTGAGGTTGAAGTTTCTTCACGTAAGTATCGCATCCCCAAACTTTTAGAAACGACAGCTTAGGTTTCTTTCCAAACCATAATTCATACGGTGTCGTCTCAACGGATTTTGACGGTGCCCTATTTAAAGTGAATGCAGCAGTCTCTACTGCATATCCCTAAAATGATAGCAGTAAGTCGGTAAGAGACATCATAGATCGCACCATATCCAATAGAGTGCGATTACGACGTTCAGACACACCATTTCGCTGAGGTGTGCCAGGCGGCATGAGTTGTGAAACAATTCCACATTTCCTTAGGTGCATGCCAAATTCGTGACTTAAATATTCTCCGCCACGATCAGATCGTAGGCACTTTATTTTCCTATCACATTGATTCTCCACCTCACTCTAAAATTCCTTGAACCTTTCAAAGGTTTCAGACTTATGTTTCATTAAGTAGACATACCCATATCTGCTCAAGTCATCAGTGAGGGTGAGAACATAACGGTAGCCACCACGAGCCTCGACGCTCATTGGACCGCATACATCGGTATGTATTATTTACAACAAGTCAGTTGCTTGCTCCATTGTTCCGGAGAACGGAGTCTTGGTCATCTTGCCCATGAGGCATGGTTCGCACGTGTCAAATGATTCGAAATCAAGAGACTCCAAAAGTCCATCAGCATGGAGCTTCTTCATGCGTTTGACACCAATATGACCAAGGCGACAGTGCCACATGTAAGTCAGACTATCGTTATCAACCTAACACTTTTTGGTACTCACACTATGGACATGTGTAACATCACGTTCAAGATTCATCATAAATAAACCATTGACCAGCGGGGCATGACCATAAAACATTTCTCTCATATAAATAGAACAACCATTATTCTCAAATTTAAATGAGTAGCCATCTCGCATCAAGCGAGATCCAGATACAATGTTCATGCTCAAAGCTGGTACTAAATAACAATTATTGAGGTTTAAAACTAATCCCGAAGGTAGATGTAGAGGTAGCGTGCCGACGGCGATCACATCGACATTGGAACCAATCCCGACGCGCATCGTTATCTCGTCCTTTGCTAGTCTCCGCTTATTCGCAGCTCCTGCTTGGAGTTACAAATGTGAGCAACTGCACTGGTATCCAATACCCAGGAGCTACGACGAGCGCTGGTTAGGTACACATCAATAACAAGTATATCACATACACCTTTAACATTGCCGGCCTTCTTATCCGCTAAGTATTTGGGCAGTTCCGCTTCCAGTGACTGGTACCCTTGCAATAAAAGCACTCACACTCAGGCTTGGGTCCACGCTTGTTCTTCTTCCCGGCAACTTGCTTACCAGGCGTGGCAACAACTTTGCCGTCCTTCTTGAAGTTCTTCTTACCCTTGCCTTTCTTGAAACTAGTCGTCTTATTTACCATCAACACTTGATGCTCCTTTTTGATCTCGACCTCCGCTGATTTCAGCATCGAGTACAACTCGGGAATGGACTTCTCCATACCCTACATGTTCTATTTCATCACAAAGCTCTTGTAGCTAGGTGGAAGCGACTGGAGGATTCTGTCAATGACCGAGTCATCCGGGAGATTAACTCCTAGCTGAGTCAAGCGGTTGTGCAACCCAGACATTTTGAGTATGTGCTCATTGACAGAACTGTTTTCCTCCATCTTACAACTGAAGAACTTCTCGGAGACATCATATCTCTCGACCCGGGCATGAGCTTGGAAAACCAGTTTCAGCTCTTGGAACATCTCATATGGTCTGTGTTGCTCAAAACGCTTTTGTAGCCCTGGTTCTAAACTGTAAAGCATGCCGCACTGAACAAGGAGGTAATCATCGTAGCATGACTGCCAAGCGTTGATAACGTCTTGATCTGCTGGGAAAATGGGTGCGTCACGTAGTGGTGCATCAAGGACATATAATCTTTTGGAAGTTATGAGGATGATCCTCAAGCCATGGACCCAGTCTGCATAGTTGCTTCCATCATCTTTCAGTTTGGTTTTCTCTAGGAACGCGTTGAAGTTGAGGGTGACATTAGCATTGGCCATTGGATCTACAATATAGATTGTAAAGATAAGTTTAGACTAAGTTCATGATAATTAAGTTCACATAATCAAATTATTTTATGAACTCCCACATAGATAGACATCTTTCTAGTCATCCAAGTGACACATGATCCATGTCAACTAGCCCGTGTCCGATCATCACGTGAGACGGACTAGTCATCCATGGTTGTAACATCCCAAATTTTCAATTTGGAATGTTTTATAATTATTAGCTAATCATCTATGCATTATGATTGAAATGAATGTGGCAATTATATTTCATATTCTTTATTTGACTTCTTTTCAATTTGGCATTTAAGTTTACACAATTACCTGACAAAATACTTTGGAAAAAAGTACGAGAGGAGGTAACATGACACCCCCAAAGGTCAGAAGAAAATAGTGCAAATTTATTTGAAAGTCAAATTTGGTTTCATTTTGGATTTCTTTAAATAATGTTTTTATAAAGTTTTTATTTTGACTCTAAATAAATGTTCACGCTTTAGGATTTATCTTTCTGATCATTTTGGTATATAATACCCTATATATGTATTTTTTTCTCAGATCTAAAAAAAGAGGTTTGTTCAAAAAAAAAGAAGGAAAAAAAGGACAACACACGCACGCACCCAGCCGGACGAGGCCACCCACCGCTGCTCGCTAGCCAGGCGAGCGAGGCTGCTTGCCCGAGCCCAGCGACCAAGGGCCTAGCCAGGCCAATTCCACGAGCCAGCCGCTCGTGAGGAGGCCGAGCCAGCCCCACCCTCGTTCGCATCTCTCTCTCGCACGATCTCTCTCATCTCTCTCTCTCACGCAAACTGCCAGGTGGGCCCCTACCGGGTCGTCCCCAACCTCCCGCCTGGAGCGCTCGGATAGAGCAGCGCAGGCGCTCCCGCAACAGCCGGACGATCCTAGCCCTCCTAGCTGCGCCTATAAAAGGCCCTCGACGTCCTCTCTCCATTCAGCCAACCCGCTCCTCCTCTCGCAGCTCGTAGCCGCCGCAGTGCCGTTTGCATCTCGTCGGAGCCGAGTCCGTTCGCTGGAGAAGTCCAACGCCGGTGAGTCTCCCGATGCCTTCTCGCGTTGGGAATCGGATCCCCTCGCCGTTGCGCACCTCCCTGACATGTTTTTGCGCCCCTAGGTTCACCGGAGTCGCCGCCCCGATGACCTGCATCGCCAGAGTTCACCGGAGCTCCACCCTTGCTCTACTCCCTACTGTCGTCGCCGCTGACGACAGTCACCACCGTTTGGCCGCCCCCGTCAAGCCGTACCCGTCGGACGTCCTCGCCCACGCCGGCAATCGCCGGAGACGCTGCCCCGTCGTCGCCGAGTTCACTGCCGACGACGCACGCACGTGCTCTCTCTAAGCGCTTGCCTCCTCTGTACCTACGTAGATTAGATTAGTTTTTTTTCTTTTTTATTAGACCTAAGAGGTACCGTTTAACCGTGTTTTAATATAAACCGTGCGGTTTAATTAAACCGAACAATGGTTTTTCTTTTTAGTTTTAGCCGAACCAGTGATTTGTCTAGTTTGCGAACATTCGTCGCGTAGCAGCCGCAGCGAACATAGCCAACCAATAAGAGCCGTTCACTTCGCAATTTAGTCGCAAACATCCACACTTTAGAGTTTTCAGAAACTGTTCTATAGTAGTTTTTTTTTCCAGATTTTATTCCAAACTTCAAACACCCGTAACTTTTTAACCGTAGGTCGAAACGAGGTGAAACAAGCGGCTAAACTTTTGTCTCGAATAGCCCTAACCAGAAAACCCATAGTTGTAGATTTTTGCAAGTTCAAATTTGAAATGATTTCAGATTTGAATTTAAATTTCATTAGGCCATATCTTTCAAACGGTATACCCGTTTGAAGTGGTTCTTTTTGCACCACGTCACACGAACTAAATCCCTTGCCATGACATTTTGCCACTATATATTCTACACCATTATTTTCTGTTCACCATAACTTTACTAGGATGCCTTGTAGGGACACAAGTGCACATGACGATTTTTTTATCACTAGTCATACTTTGAAATTTTCATGCTAATGACTTGTGTTGGATTTTTATTTGGCTTTTGCAAATATTTTGTTGCATGTCTTTGAACTGTATGAATGCATGTTTATGTGTGTTTTATTTACTTTGCGATAGATTGTCTGGAGTGTGAAGCAGAGTACTATCATTCGCTAGAACTTTACTCCCAGCACGAAGGCAAGTTACATTTTGATCATGTCAGTTTTTACCTATGTTTTATTTTTGCACTTAGTCCTTTGATGTAGGAATGCATGATAGGAGTTTATACTTGTTGGATTTTCTATCACCCAGTAGTTCATTGGAGGTAGGTCTGAACCATGCAAACTTTGTCGCCACCATGTTATGTTACAATGCCTCGCCAAAGTAGACGTGGATTGGGGAACGTTATCATTTTGAGTTGTGAGTGACAAAGTAGTAACTAGGACCAACTTTAATGAACTACCTGGGTGGAAACTGATTTGTATGGTGGCGAAGTACAGTGGGAGCATTCATGGGAATCCATGGGAGTGCACACTAGTGGTCCGTCCACCCAGGCTCAAAGGGATCAACCGTATTTTCATGTCTATAAGCTTCCGTGTGCAGCCGCAAGCCAATATGGGCTCTGGCTTAGTTGAGTAGGTGATGTGACCTCTTCCGGGATAGGCTAGCAGATGTAGATGATGTAGGTGTACCGGCCTATCCGTGGGTTAGGGGAAATGCTATCGAAAGACTATGTCTCGATCTTCCGATCAAGGAGGTGGTCGAGTCTTGTGGGGAAAAGTGCACAACCTCTGCAGAGTTAAAACCCAATCGATTAGCCGTGTCCCCGGTCATGGACAACTTGAGCTACTAGTAGTGGAAAAGTAGGGAGATCTCATCACTCTTAATTAATCAATTGGGTATGAAATTTTGGAATGGTTGAGATGGGCATCATCTCAGACTTATGATATTTGTAGAAGTAGAGCAATCATTTCTGATAGGGAAAAACTAGCTGTATGCAAAACTAAACTTAGAGCTTTCCACCAGCCAAATTGCATGTACTATGTAGGTTCATTACACTTTATGATGTGACTTGCTAGTACATTCCATGTACTGACCTACACAGCTGCAACTTATGATGTTGCAGATTTATCCGACGACGAATAAGGTGTGATAGGTCGTTGTTCTCCACTCAGCTTGCTCGTGGAGTTGATGGACTCATTACCTTTTTTTGCTTCCGCATGTTTTTGTTTTACTTGGCCTTAGGCCACATTATTTGTAATAAATACTCTTTGAGGATTCTCAATGTAATAAATGTGTGATTGAACTCTGTTGTAAATCCTCAAGTACTATGTGTCAGCATACCGATCCAGGGATGACACTTAAGCACAGAGACTCCGATCTCTTGAGATCGGGTCGCTACAAGATGGTATCAGAGCACACGTTGACTGTAGGATGCGACCCTAGAAAATGGAAAGCCATAGGATAAAAAATCATATTTTACAACACTTTTAAACCCCTGTTTTGGTTTAATACTTTCCCTGCTTCACTACTAATTTCTCCTCTCTTTCAAACTGTAGATGTCGACCCCCATCGTTGAGTTTGCTCAGCCCGACGCAACCATGCCCTTTGGAAGACAGCTCGTGGATATCGCAGGACATCTGCGCATTGCCCTGCCCAGCTTCACCAATACCTTCACGGCCACTCTACCTGAGGAGATGCACTGGAAGATTGACGTCCACATTCCAAGGCGAACTTTTGGAAATGCCATTGAGTCGATCGACTTCTACATAGAAGTAAGATCATGGGGCATTGGCAAAGGGATCGCTGTGCTCTTTGCACTTGGGCGAATCCGCTAGGACTACCGCGAGGATCTCAGGAAGACTAACTACGTCATTACGCAGGCCGCGACCCGGATGGAGATGTGGTGCGCACCAGGGAGGATGACACCATCAACTCACACATTGAGGACCTTGAGGAGCTCATCACCAGGATGAAGAAAGAGATGGACGACTACCTCGTCACCACCCACAACCTGACTACCCGCAAGGTCGAGCTAGAAGAAGAGCTTCAAAACGCCCGCGCAGAGCATGAGGCGGAGCTCGATGCGCTGTAGGATAAGCTCGACGACTTGAAGCTTCAGCTGGAGGAAGCTGAGGAAGAGCTTGATAACGGGGAGAATCTCCAAGAGGATCACTCTTACGGGGACTACGTCAGTCAGGACAAAGACTATGAGGATGACGACGAGGGGATTCAGAGTGATGCCGCTGGAGCCGACATCAACATGATAGATCTCTCTTCCGATGAGGAGTAGATTTAGACTACCATGAGAGGATTAGGATATCATATTCGTTTAGTATTTGATTGATTAATTTGTGGGACCTTGTCAAATCTTGTGACATGGCTCACCTTAGATTTGTTTCGTGTGAACTCATTGATTGAATTGAATTGGAGTGATTTGGATTTTTATTGACATCATTCGCATATGGGTAGTGTTTCTCCCTTAGGCCTAATTCTATCTATACCCCATCTATGCTGACCCAGCAGATGCGACCAAGGCGCGACCCTTCCGGGAGTGGCTCAGGGAATGATATCCCACCCGCCTTGGAACAATTGCTTCAGACCCAGAACCAGATGATACAGTTGATGATGTAGAATATGGCCCAGAACAACAACAACAATCCGCCTCCACCTCCACCACAAATTGATAGCCTTACCCGTTTTCTGAGGCTGAACCTTCCAATCTTCACAAGCAGCCCGGAGCCGATTGTTGCAGATGACTGGCTTTGCAACATGGGTAGGAAGCTAGCCACAACAGGATGCACCGATCTGGAGAAGGTGAGGTTTGCCTCTCACCAACTGGATGGACCAGCAGCTTCGTGGTGGGAGAACTACACCACCACATACCCCATGGAGAATATGACTTGGGCTCAGTTCCAGCAAGCATTCCGCACTGCTCATGTTTCAGCGGGAGCTATGGCTCTCAAGAAGAGGGAGTTTCGCAACTTACGCCAGGGAAGTAGGTTAGTGTCTGAGTATGTTGATGATTTCAGCAAGTTGTCCCGTTACGCCCCAGGTGACGTGGCAACCGATGCAGCCAAGCAAGAGAAGTGTCTAGAGGGACTGAATGATGAGCTGGGAATTCAGTTGATGGTAGCGACTTTTGACAACTATCAAGAGTTGGTGGACAAGGCGATCACTCTAGAGGGCAAGCATCAGCAGATGGAAAATCGCAAGAGGAAATATGGTCAAGGCAAGTTTCAATCTGGAGCTCAGCAGAAGCCTCGCTCCGCCCCTTTCTCAGGATATACTGGTACATGACACAGTAAGTTTGGAGGGCACAACCATCATAACCATGGTGGTCATTCTCAGCATGGAGGCAATGGACACAACCGCAGTGGCCATAAGAATGGCAATGGGAATGGAGGAAATGGCAATCATCATCACCCTACCCCTGCTACACCAGTGAGGAAGGATCTGAGTCACATCACCTGCTTCAAGTGCAAGAAGACGGGGCACTACTCCAATGAGTGTCCCGAGCTATAGAATGGGAATGGCAATGGAAGTTCTAGAGGCAAGAAGCCCAACCTTTCACTAAGTGTCATGTGAATCATGTCAATGTGGAAGAAGTCTATGAACAACCGGATACGGTGATTGGTAAGTTCTTGGTTAATTCATTTCCAACACTTATTCTATTTGACACTAGTGCATCACATTCATTCATATCGAGGGGATTTGTGGATGAACATAAGTTGCCTACCGTAGCTCTTAAGTCACCTATTCTAGTGAGTTCCCCAGGAGCAGAGTCTATGACTAGTCAGGCATGTTTTCAGTTGCCTTTGAACATAGGGGGACATGTTTTTCCCACAGATATGATCGTACTTGAGTCACAAGGGTTGGATGTAATCCTAGGTATGGATTGGATGTCCAAGTATCAGGGAAGCATTGATTGTGCCAGTAGGTCAATTTTTCTCACCACTCCAGAGCAGAAGAGGATCAAGTATGTATCCAGGCTTAAACTTAAAAAGACTCAAGTGAACTCTCTTACGGGAGTTGTCCAGGAAGAAGTACCAATGGTGAAGGATTATCCCGATGTATTTCCAGAGGAGTTACCCAGTATGCCACCCGATCGGGAGATTGAGTTTCTCATTGAGTTACTACCAGGCACCGGACCTATCTCCAAGAGGCCATACTGGATGCCCGCTAATGATGTAGCGGAAGTCAAGAAACAAATTGAGGAGTTACTAGAGAAGGGGTATATTCGCCCGAGTTCTTCACCTTGGGGAGCCCCAGTACTCTTAGTGGAGAAGAAGGATGGAACCTTGAGGATGTATGTGGATTATCGCTCTTTAAATGAGGTGACCATCAAGAACAAGTATCCGCAGCCGATGATCAATGACTTGTTCGACCAACTAGAAGGAGCTAGTGTTTTCTACAAGATTGACCTTCGATCGGGTTATCATCAGTTGAAGATCCGTGAGAAAGATATACCTAAGACAACTTTTACCACGAGGTATGGGCTTTATGAGTATATAGTCATGTCGTTTGGTTTGACTAAGGCCCCTGCCTATTTTATGATCATGATGAACAAGGTATGCATGGAGTACTTGGATAAGTTTGTGGTGTTATTCGTTGATGATATATTGGTTTTCTCCAAGAATGAGGAGGAACACGCAGAGCATCTGCGCTTAGTTCTGGAGAAGCTCAGAGAACACCAACTTTATGCCAAATTCAGCAAGTGTGAGTTTTGGTTGAAGGAAGTCAGATTTCTTGGACATGTTTTGTCAGGAGAAGGAATTGCCATGGACCCTTCCAAGGTGGAAGCAGTCACAGAATGGAAGGCACCGACCTAAATTAGCGAGATCCGCAGTTTCCTTGGACTTGCAGGATATTATCGGAGGTTCATTGAGAATTTCTCCAAGATTGCAAAGCCCATGATGGGGTTGTTGAAAAAGGACACCAAGTATATTTGGACTGAGGAATGTGAAGCCAGTTTCCAGGAGTTGAAGAAACGTTTGGTTACAACTCTAGTGCTAATTCTGCCGAACATACACAAGGATTTTCAGGTGTATTGTGACGCTTCACGCCAAGGACTTGGAGGCGTGCTTATGCAAGGAGGAAAGGTTGTAGATTATGCTTCATGCCAGCTTCGACCTCATGAGTTGAATTATGCCACACATGATCTGGAGTTAGCAGCAGTGGTGGATGCATTCAAGACCTGGAGACATTTTCTTATCGGGAACCAATGTGATGTTTACACCGATCACAAGAGTTTGAAGTACATCTTCACATAGAAAGAGTTGAACCTTAGGCAAAGGAGATGGTTGGAGCTCATCAAGGATTATGACATGAATTTGCATTATCATCCAGGAAAAGCCAACGTCATGGCAGATGCGTTGAGCCGTAAGAGCTATGTCAACACTCTTGTCGCAGGAGGATTACCTCAGGAGTTATGTGATGAACTTAGAGATCTCGAGTTGGAAATAGTTCCAAGAGGCTATGTTGCCGCACTCGAAGTTCAGTCCACTTTGTTGGGAAGGATCAGAGAAGCTCAGAAGTTGAATCAAGGTATTGCTGAGATAAAGGAGAGGATCAGCAAAGGAAAGGAAGAAGGATTCCATGAGGATGAGCATGGGACCATATGGTTTGAGCAGCGTATTTGTGTGCCCAATGATCCAGAGATCAGGAAGTTGATTCTTCAGGAGGCTCATGATTCGCCTTACTCAATACATCCGGGAAACACCAAGATGTATTTGGACTTGAAGGAAAGTTTTTGGTGGACTGGTATGAAAAGGGAAATTGCTGAGTATGTAGCAGTATGTGATGTATGTCAGAGGGTAAAGGCAGAGCATCAGAAACTAGCAGGTTTACTTCAGCCATTGCCGATACCTGATTGGAAATGGGATAAACTTGGCATGGATTTCATCACGAGATTACCCAGGACGCACTCAGGTTATGATTCCATTTGGGTAATAGTTGATCGCTTGACCAAGGTTGCTCACTTCATTCCCGTGAAGACTACCTATACAAATGCCAAGCTGGCGAAGATATATATGACCAGGATTGTATGTCTGCATGGAGTTCCGAGGACCATTGTATCAGATAGAGGAACACAGTTTACTTCAAAGTTTTGGCATGAGCTACATGAAACTTTGGGTACCAGGATGGAATTTAGTACAGCTTTCCATCCACAGACAGATGGGCAGACAGAGAGAGTAAATCAGATTCTGGAGAACATGTTGAGAGCTTGTGAGCTAGACTACGGGTCTAGTTGGGATGATAACTTACCTTATGCAGAGTTCTCATACAACAACAGCTATCAAGCCAGTTTACAGATGGCCCCTTTTGAGGCATTGTATGGGAGGAAGTGCAGAACACCATTGATGTGGGATGGAGTTGGTGATCGCAAATTGTTTGGATCGGATTTGATTCGAGATTCTGAGGAGAAGGTCAAGTTGATCAGTGATAGACTCAAGATAGCTCAGTCTAGACACAAGAGTTATGTCGATGCTAAATGCAAGGAGGTGATTTATGAAGTGAGAGATAGAGCATATCTACGAGTGTCTCCACTTCGAGGTATTAAGAGGTTTGGAGTCAAAGGAAAGTTAGCACCACGATTCGTGGGGCCATACAGAGTTCTGGAAGACAGAGGGGAAGTTGCATACAAGTTGGAACTACCAGAGGGTTTGTCAGGAGTTCATGATGTGTTTCATGTTTCCCAACTGAAGAAGTGTCATGCAGAGATGGCAGATATTCCTTTGAGAGACACAGTGCCTCTAGAAGCAAATCAGTTAGATAACAATCTAACTTATGAGGAGAAACCTGTTAAGATTCTTGAGACTGCCGAGAGGATCACTCGTACCAAGGTTATCAAGTTCTACAAAGTTCAGTGGAGTCACCACACCGAGGAGGAAGCTACTTGGGAACGAGAAGAAGATCTCAAGCGCGACCATCCTCACCTTTTTGCTAGCCAACCCGAATCTCGAGGATGAGATTCATCTTAAGGGGGGTAGGTTTGTAACATCCCAAATTTTCAATTTGGAATGTTTTAAAATTATTAGCTAATCATCTATGCATTATGATTGAAATGAATGTGGCAATTATATTTCATATTCTTTATTTGACTTCTTTTCAATTTGGCATTTAAGTTTACTCAATTTCCTGACAAAATACTTTTCAAAAAAGTATGAGAGGAGGTAACATGACACCCCCAAAGGGCAGAAGAAAATAGTGCAAATTTATTTGAAAGTTAAATTTAGTTTCATTTTGGATTTCTTTAAATAATGTTTTTATAAAGTTTTTATTTTGACTCTAAAGAAATGTTCATGCTTTAGGATTTATCTTTCTGATCATTTTGGTATATAATACCCTATATATATATTTTCTCAGATCTAAAAAAAGAGGTTTGTTCAACAAAACGGAGGAAAAAAAGGACAACACATGCACGCACCCAGCTGGACGAGGCCAGCGACCAAGGGCCCAGCCAGGCCAACTCCATGAGCCAGCCGCTCGTGAGGAGGCCGAGCCAGCCCCACCCTCGTTCGCATCTCTCTCTCTCGCACGATCTCTCTCATCTATCTCTCACGCAAACTGCCAGGTGGGCCCCTACCAGGTCGTCCCCAACCTCCCGCCTGGAGCGCTCGGATAGAGCAGCGCAGGCACTCCCGCAACAGCCGACCAAAGCTCCAGGGATAATCCTTATCCCGCGATCCTAGCCCTCCTAGCTGCGCCTATAAAAGGCCCTCGACGTCCTCTCTCCATTCAGCCAACTCGCTCCTCCTCTCGCCGCTCGTAGCTGCCACAGTTGCCGTTCGCATCTCGCCGGAGCCAAGTCCGTTTGCCGGAGAAGTCCAACGCCGGTGAGTCTCCGGGCCCCTTCTTGCATTGGGAATCGGATCCCCTCGCCGTTGCGCACCTCCATGACATGTTTTTGCGCCCCTAGGTTCGCCGGAGTTGCCGCCCCGACGACCTACATTGCCAGAGTTCACCAGAGCTCCGCCCTCGCTCCGCTCCCTACGGTCGTCACCGCCGACCGCCGTCACCACCGTTCGGCCGCCCCCGTCAAGCCGTACCCGCCAGACGTCCTCACCCACGCCAGCGATCGTTGGAGCCGCTGCCCCGTCGTCGCCGAGTTCACTGCCGACGACACACGCACGTGCTCTCTATAAGCGCTCGCCTCCTCTATACCTATGTAGATTAGATTAGTTTTTTTAGTTTTTTTATTAGACCGAAGAGTTACCGGTTAACCGTGTTTTAATATAAACCGTGCGGTTTAATTAAACCGAACGATGGTTTTTCTTTTTAGTTTTAGCCGAACCAGTGATTTGCCTAGTTTGCGAACATTCGTCGCGCAGCAGCCGCAGCAAACATAGCCAACCAATCAGAGCCGTTCACTTCGCGCTTTAGTCGCGAACATCCACACTTTAGAGTTTTCAGAAATTGTTCTATTGCAGTTTTTTTTCAGATTTTATTTCAAACTTCAAACTCCCGTAACTTTTTAATCGTAGGTCGAAATGAGGTGAAACAAGCGGCTAAACTTTCGTGTCGAATAGCCCTAACCAGAAAACCCATAGTTGCAGATTTTTGCAAGTTCCAATTTGAAATGATTTCAGATTTGAATTTAAATTTCATTAGGCCATATCTTTCAAACAGTATACCCGTCTAAAGTTGTTCTTTTTGCACCACGTCACACGAACTAAATCCCTTGCCATGACATTTTGCCACTATATATTCTACACCATTATTCTCTTTTCACCATAACTTTACTAGGATGCCTTGTAGGGACACAAGTGCACATCACGAATTTTTAACACTAGTCATACTTTGAAAATTTTCATGCTAATGACTTGTGTTGGACTTTTATTTGGCTTTTGCAAATATTTTGTTGCATGTGTTTGAATTGTATGAATGCATGTTTATGTGTGTTTTATTTACTTTGTGATAGATTGTCCGGAGTGCGAAGCAGAGTACTATCATTCGCTAGAACTTCACTCCCAGCACGAAGGCAAGTTACATTTTGATCATGTCAGTTTTTACCTATGTTTTATTTTTGCACTTAGTCGTTTGATGTAGGAATACATGATAGGAGTTTATACTTGTTGGATTTTCTATCACCCAGTAGTTCATTGGAGGTAGGTCTGAACCATGCAAACTTTGTCGCCACCATGTTATGTTACAATGCCTCGCCAAAGTAGACGTGGATTGGGGAGCGTTATCATTTTGAGTTGTGAGTGACAAAGTAGTAATTGCACTAGTTGAAAAGAGACCTTTGGTCCCGAGCTTTAGTCTCGCTCTGGTCACGAAGTGGTACTAAAGATGGTATTAGTCCCGATTCGTGCCGGCTACAAAAGCTAGGAGCAGGGCGACCTTTAGTACCGGCTCGTGACGGACCTTTAGTACCGGTTCGTCTTACGAGCCGGTACTAAAGGGGGTGTGGCAGGGTTTTGGTCAGACATGGGCCCCGCTTGCACCTTTAGTACCGGCTGGTGTCACCAGCCGGTACTAAAGGGCAACCTTTAGTACCGGCTGGTGACACCAGCCAGTACTAAAGACTTCATACATATACATCCGTCCGCAGCCGATCGAAAGAGCTCTGTTTTCTCCCCTGTTCTTCTTCCTGCTCAAAGCTCATCCTCCATTTTGCCAAGGATTTGTCAAGATTTAAAGGCACCCCATCTATCCAAGTGTTCATAAAGGTTAGCAACTTTGCTCCTTCATCTCTTGCTAGATTAGCTTGTGGTATGCTCAAAGATATGTGATATGTGATTTGTGGGAGTTTATTTGATTTATATCCAATTTTAGCTCAAATTAACTTGTTAGGTTGCATATGTGTAGGCGTGGTTTATTTGGTGTGCCTTCCCATCCCCGGCCGTCCTAACCACCGTCCATTGTCCGCACCGTCTCATCGCGACACCGGCCACCTTGGTGAGCCTCTTGTTCTTCTTAAAATATTTAAAAAAAATTACTTGTATGGTTTAGATAGTGTTGGAAATATGCCCTAGAGGCAATAATAAATTAGTTATTATGATATTTCCTTGTTCATGATAATCGTTTATTATCCATGCTATAATTGTATTGATCGGAGACTTAGATGCATGTGTGGATACATAGACAAAACCATGTCCCTATTATGCCTCTAATAGACTAGCTCGTTGATCAAAAGATGGTTAAGGTTTCCTAGCCATGGACATGAGATGTCATTTGATAAAGGGGTCACATCATTAGGAGAATGATGTGATGGACAAGACCGAAACTGCAAACGTAGCATATGATCGTGTCAGTTTATTGCTACTGTTTTCCGCATGTCAAGTATGTGTTCCTATGACAATGAGATCATGCAACTCATAGATATCGGAGGAGTGCCTTGTGTGTATCAACCGTCGCAATGTAACTGGGTGACTATAAAGGTGCTCTACAGGTATCTCCGATGGTGTCTGTTGAGTTGGCATGGATCGAGACTGGGATTTGTTACTCCGTGTGACGGAGAGGTATCTCGGGGCCCACTCGGTAATGCAACATCACAATAAGCCTTGCAAGCAATGTGACTAATTGTTAGTTGCGGGATCTTGTATTACAGAACGAGTAAAGAGACTTGCCGGTAACGAGGTTGAACTAGGTATGGAGATACCGACGATCGAATCTCGGGCAAGTAACATACCGAAGAACAAAGGGAACGTTATACGGGATTAACTGAATCCTTGACATAGAGGTTCGACCGATAAAAATCTTCGTAGAATATGTAGGAACCAATGTGGACGTCCAGGTCCTGCCATTGGTTATTGACCGTAGAGGTGTCTCTGTCATGTCTACATAGTTCTCGAACCTGCAGGGTCTACACACTTAAGGTTCGGTGACGTTTCGGTAGTGTAGAGTTATGTATGGTGGTGACCGAAGTTTGTTCGGAGTCCCGGATGAGATCCCGGACGTCACGGGGAGCTCCGGAATGGCTTCGGTGAAGTAGGATTGCTTTCCACCTCCTATTTCGGCCGACCCAAAGGCCTTGGCTGCCTCTCCTCTCCTATCCTCCTATATATACTAGTGGATTGGGTGGTTTTTGGACAGAATTTACGGCCACGTGCTACCCGTTACACCGGTGCATAGTTTATCCTCTAGATCGGTTTTCTACAGCGCTTAGGCGAAGCCCTGCCAGAATTGCTCCACCACCATCACCGGAGTGTCGTCATGCTGCCGGTGAACTCTCTCTCCTCTCCACCTCCTCTCGCTGGATCGAGACGGTGGAGATCTCATCAAGCTGCACGTGTGCTGAACGCGGAGGTGCCGTCCGTTCGGCGCTAGATTGGAAGGACCGTGATCGAGATCGCGATACGGTTTGTGATGTGATCCCGGAACGGATCGTGATGAGTTCGTGGGACATATCGTGATCAAGATCGTGAGACGGATCGTGATGAATTCGTGGGCGGATCATGATGTGTTCGCGGGACGGTTCGTGATTGGTTCGCGGGACGCTCGGCGATTTGGATCGCGAAGAAGTTCGACTACACCAACCGCGTTTCTTAACGCTTCCTGCTTAGCAATCTACAAGGGTACGTAGATCCACTCTCCCTCTCGTAGATGCTCATCACCATGGATAGGTTTGCGTGTGCGTAGGAAAATTTTTGTTTCCCATGCGACGTTCCCCAACAGTGGCATCATGAGCTAGGTTGATGGTTCGATGAGATCTCAAGTAGAACACAAAAGGTTTGTCGGCGTTGATGCTTAGATTGCTTCCTCCCTTGGTCGGATTTTTGTTCAGCGGGATTGTGAGATGAAGCAGCCCGGACCAACATTACTCGTACGCTTACGAAAGACCGGTTCCCTCGACGCAACTTGTTGCTTAGATGGCTTGCGGGTGACAGTTTCTCTCACTCTAGTTGGATCGGATCCGACAAAGGCGGTCCTTGAGAAGGTTGAAAAGCAATATATGTATCACCGTTGTGGTTTATGCGTAGGTGAGAATCGTTCTTGCTAGATACCCATAGCAGCCACGTAAAACATGCAACAACAATTAGAGGACGTCTAACTTGTTTTTGCAGGGTATGTTGTGATGTCATATGGACAATTACATGATGAGATATATGTGATGTATGAGATGATCATGTGATGTATAGAATTTCACGACTTGCATGTCGTTGAGTACGGCAACCGGCAGGAGCCATAGGGTTGTCTTTAATTATGGTATGACCTGCGTGTCAATCATTAAGCGCTATGTAATGCTACTTTATCGCTAAGCGGTAGCAATAGAAGTAGAAGCAGGGTTGGCGCCACAACCCCAATGTCAACACATTGATGGAGATCAAGATGATGGAGATCATGGTGTTGTGCCCGTGACGATGGAGATCATGCCGGTGTTTCGAAGATGGAGATCTTAAACACAAGTTCATGGCCATATCATGTCACATATGAATTGCATGAGATGTTAATCCTTTTATGTACCTTGTTTTGCTTAGTACGGCGGTAGCATTATAAGGTCATCCCTCACTTGAATTTCAAGATGAACTATGTTCTCCCCGAGTGTGCACCGTTGCGAAAGTTCGTCGTGTTGAGACACCACGTGATGATCGGGTGTGATAGACTCTACGTTCACATACAACGGGTGCAAGCCAGATTTGCATGCGCAGAACACTCGGGTTAAACTTGACGAGCCTAGCATGTACAGACATGGCCTCGGAACATGAGAGACCGAAAGGTCGAACATGAATCATATAGTAGATATGAGCAACATAATGATGTTCACCATTGCAGCCACCTCAACTCACGTGATGATCGGACTTGAGTTGGTGAATTTGGATCATGTATCACTCGAATGATCGGAGGGATGTCAATTTGAGCGGGAGTTCTTAAGTAATATGATTAATTGAACTCATTATCACGAACATAGTCAAAGTGTCTTTGCAAATTATGTTGTAGATTACTAGCTCGCGCTGTAGCTCCCTTAAATTTTTATATGTTCCTAGAGAAATAGAGTTGAAAGATGTTGGTAGCAATATTGCGGACTGGGTCCGTGATCTAAGGATTGTCCTGATTGCTGCACAGAAGGCTTATGTCCTTAATGCACCACTTGGTGCGCCACCCCCTCTAGCGTCGTCTATAGATGTTGTGAACATCTGACAGGCACGTTTCGATGACTACTTGATAGTTTAGTGCGTCATGCATTACGGCTTAGAATTGAGGCTCCGAAACGTTTTGAACGTCACGGAACATATGAGATGTTCTAGGAGCAGAGATTGTGATCTCAGGCTCGTGCCTGTGTTGCAAGATATGAGATCTCCAACAAGATTCTTTGCCTGTAAGATGAAGGAGAATAGCTCAATTGTTGAGCATGTACTCAGATTGTCTGGGTACTACAATCGCTTGAATCAAGTGGGAGTTGATCTTCCTGATAAGATAGTGATTGATATAGTTCTCCAAGTCACTGTCACTAAAGGTACTAGAACTTAGTGATGAACTAAAATACACCAGGGATAGAAGTATTGATCCCTGAGCTGTTCGTGATGTTTGACACCGCGAAGGTAGAAATCAAGAAGGAGCGTCAAGTGTTGATGGTTAATCAAACCACTAGTTTCGAAAAGGGCAAGAGCAAGGAGGGAAACTTCATGGATAGCAAGTCAGTTGCTGCTCCAGTGAAGCAACCCAAAGTTGAACTCAAACCCGAGAGTAAGTGCTTCTATTATGAGGTGAGAGGTCGCTGAAGCGGAACAATCCTAGATACTTGGTAGATAAGAAGGCTGGCAACATCGATAGAAGTATATTTGATATACGAGTTATTGATGTGTACCTTGCTAGTACTCCTAGTAGCACCTGGGTATTGGATACCGGTTCGGTTGCTAAATGTTAGTAACTCGAAATAAAAGCTATGGAATAAACGGAGAACTAGCTAAGGGTGAGGTGATGATGTGTGTTGGAAATGTTTCCAAGGTTGATGTGATCAACATCGCACGCTCTCTCTACCTTCAGGATTAGTGACGAACCTAAATAAATGTTATTTGGTGTTTTGCGTTGAGAATGAACATGATTAGATCATGTTTGTTGCAATACGGTTATTCATTTAAGTCAGAGAATAATAGTTATTCTGTTTACATGAATAATACCTTCAATGGTCATGCACCCAGTGAGAATGGTTTGTTGAAATCTTGATCGTAGTAATACACATGTTCATAACATTGATGTCAAAAGATACAAAGTTAAATAATGATAGTACCACATACTTGTGGCACTGCCGCAAAATGTCATATTGGTATAAAGCGCATGAAGAAACTCCATGGTGATGGATATTTGGACTCATTCGATTTCGAATCAGTTGAGACATGCGAACCATGCCTCTTGGGCAAGATGACTAAAGGACCCCGTTGGATGGAGCGGGCAAGTGATTCATTGGAAATGATACATGTTGATGTATGCAATCTAGTGAGTCTTGTAGCGTGCAGTGGATATCGTTATTTTCTTACCTTCACTGATGATTTGAGTAGATATAGTGTATATTTACTTAATGAAACACAAGTCTGAATCGTTTGAAAGGTTCAAGCAAATTCATAGTGAAGTTTAAAGATCATCGTGACAAGAAGATAAAAATGACTGCGATATGATCGTGGAGGTGAATATCTGAGTCACGAGTTTGGCATACAACTTAAGACAATGTGAAAGTTGTTTCACAACTAAACGCCACCTGGAACACCATAGTGTGATGGTGTGTCCGAACATCATAGTTATGCTCTATTGGACATGGTGCGTGCTATGATGTCTCTTGTCGTTTTACTACTATAATTTTGGGGTTATGCATTAGAGACAACTACATTCACTTTAAATAGGGAACCATCTAAATCCGTTAAGATGACACCATGTGAATTATGGTTTGATAGAAACCTCAGCTGTCATTTCTTAATACTTGGGGCTGCGACACTTGTGTGGAAAATGTTTTCACCTAATGAGGTCGAACCCAAGGCGGACAAATGCATCTTCATAGAATACCCTAAGATCAGTTGGGTGAACCTTCTATCTTAGATCCAAGTGCAAAGTGTTTGTTACTAAAATGGATCCTTTCTCGAGGAAAAGTTTCTCTCGAAAGAATTAAGTGGGAGGAAGATAGAACTTGATGAGGTTGTTTAAACTTTGTTCAACCAGAGAGTAGCGCAGCTCAGGATGTTGTTTCTGTGAAGCCTAGGTTAGTTGAAGAGGAAGTTAATGATGATGATCATGAAGCTTCAGGATCAAGTTACTATTGAACTTCGTAGGTCGACAAGGATGTGTGCTGCTCCTAAGCGGTACGACAACACTGTCTTGGAGGTCATTTTGTTGGACAAACGATGAACCTACGAGCTATGGAGAAGCGATGATGGGCCCGGATTCCGACAAATGGTTGGAGGCCATGAAATCCGAGATAGGATCCATGTATGAAAACCAAGTGTAGACTTTGGTAGACTTGCTCGTTGGACGGCAGGTTGTTGAGTACAAATGGATCTTTAAAATGAAGACAGACACTGATGGTCAATGTCACTATTTGTAAAGCTCGACTTGTTGCAAAGATGTTTGTGACAAGTTCAAGGAGTTGACTACGATGAGACTTTCTCACTCGTAGTGGTGCTAAAGTCTGTTGGAATTATGTTAGCAGTTGCTGTGTTTACAATTATGAAATCTAGCAGATGGATGTCAAAACATCGTTTCCTTAACGGTTTACTTGAGGAAAGGTTGTATGTGATACAACGAGAAGGTTTCATCAGTCCTAGGGATGCTAAAAGGTGTGCAAGCTTCGGTGATCCTTCCATGGACTGAAGCAAGCATCTCGGAGTTGGAATATACGCTTTGATGAGGTGATCAAAGTTTTGATGTTTATACAAAGTTTACGAGAAACTTGTATTTTCAATAAAGTGAGTGGGAGCACTATAGAATTTCTGATAAGTATATGTGGATGACATATTGTTGATCAGAAATAATGTAGAGTTTCTGGAAAGCATAAAACGGTCATTTGGAAAGTGATTTTAAAAGGAAGACCTGGATGAAGCTACCTAATTGTTGAGCATCAAAATCTATGGAGATAGATCAAGATGCTCGATGAGACTTTCAATGAGTGCATATCTTGACAAGATTTTGAAAGAGTTCAAAATGGATCAGTCAGAGAAAGAGGTCTCGCCTGATTTGTAAGGTGTGAAAGTTGAGTGAGACTCAAAGCTCGACAACGGCAGAAGAAAGAGAAAGGACAAACATCGTCCCCTATGCCTTAGCCATAGGCTCTATATTATGCCATGCTATGTACCGCACCTGTGTGTGCCTTGCCATGAGTCCGTCAGGGGGTACAAGAGTGAACCAGGAGTGGATCACTGGACAGCGGTCAAGATTATCCTCAATAACTA
The DNA here is from genome assembly GCA_022496015.1 of Hordeum marinum. Classification (NCBI taxonomy): domain Eukaryota; kingdom Viridiplantae; phylum Streptophyta; class Magnoliopsida; order Poales; family Poaceae; genus Hordeum; species Hordeum marinum. The sequence goes on from CM039673.1 coordinate 536,065,330, forward strand.
AGAGACTGAGGAGATATTTCTCGATATGGAGGTGATAAAGAGTTCATCGTAAGGAGTTACGTCGATACAAGCTTTAACACTAATCTAGATGACTCGTAGTAGCAATCTGGATACGTATAGTGGAGCAGCCATCTGGAATAGTACCGAGCGGAGTGTGGTAGCAGTGTTTACAGTTTGACATAGGTATTTGCAAAGTGCAAACTGATCTGAATGTTACAGACCCGTTGACTATAAGACCTCTCTCACATGCAAAGCATGATCGAGCCCCAAAACTCGTTGGGTGTTAGATTCATAACAATGCGAATCACATGGTGATGTGAACTAGATTATTGACTCTAGTGCAAGTGGGAGACTGTTGGAAATATGCCCTAGAGGCAATAATAAATTAGTTATTATCATATTTCCTTGTTCATGATAATCGTTTATTATCCATGCTATAATTTTATTGATCGGAGACTTAGATGCATGTGTGGATACATAGACAAAACCATGTCCCTAGTATGCCTCTAATAGACTAGCTCGTTGATCAAAAGATGGTTAAGGTTTCCTAGCCATGGACATGAGATGTCATTTGATAACGGGGTCACATCATTAGGAGAATGATGTGATGGACAGGACCCAAACTGCAAACGTAGCATATGATCGTGTCAGTTTATTGCTACTGTTTTCTGCATGTCAAGTATGTGTTCCTATGACCATGAGGTCATGCAACTCACAGATATCGGAGGAGTGCCTTGTGTGTACCAAACGTCGCAACGTAACTGGGTGACTATAAAGGTGCTCTACAGGTATCTCCGATGGTGTCTGTTGAGTTGGCATGGATCGAGACTGGGATTTGTTACTCCGTGTGACGGAGAGGTATCTCGGGGCCCACTCGGTAATGCAACATCACAATAAGCCTTGCAAGCAATGTGACTAATTGTTAGTTTGGGATCTTGTATTACGGAACGATTAAAGAGACTTGCCGGTAACAAGGTTGAACTAGGTATGGAGATACCGACGATCGAATCTCGGGCAAGTAACATACCGAAGAACAAAGGGAACGTTATACGGGATTAACTGAATCCTTGACATAGAGGTTCGATCGATAAAGATCTTCGTAGAATATGTAGGAACCAATGTGGACGTCCAGGTCCCACCATTGGTTATTGACCGTAGAGGTGTCTCGGTCCACGTCCAGGTTCAATGACGTTTCGGTAGTGTTCAGTTATGTATGGTGGTGACCGAAGTTTGTTCGGAGTCCCGGATGAGATCCCGGATGTCACGAGGAGCTCCGGAATGGTCCGAAGGTAAAGATTCATATATAGGAAGTCCCAGTTTGGTTTCCGGAGAAGTTTCGGGCTCATCGGTAGTGTACCGGGAGTGCCGGTAGTGTACCGGGAGTGCCGATAGTGTACCGGGAGGCCTCCGGGAGGGGTATTTAGACCCCAATAGGTCCATGGGCCGTGCGAGAATAATAACCAGCCCTTATTGGGCTGCGAAAACAGCCACAAAGGCCCATGGCGCAGGAGAGAAAGTCCTAAAGCAAAAAGTGGAAAATCAGCCAATAGGAGGCAATCCTACTCCAACTAGGATTGGAGGTGAAGTAGGATTGCTTCCCACCTCCTATTGCCTCTCCTGTCCTATCCTCCTATATATACTAGTGGATTGGGTGGTTTTTGGACAGAATGTCTGGCCACGTGCTACCCGTTACACCGGTGCATAGTTTCTCCTCTAGATCGGTTTTCTACAGCGCTTAGGCGAAGCCCTGCCGGAATTGCTCCACCACCATCACCGGAGCGCCATCATGCTGCCCGTGAACTCTCTCTCCTCTCCACCTCCTCTCGCTGGATCGATACGGTGGATATCGTCATCAAGCTGCACGTGTGCTGAACGCGGAGGTGCCGTCCATTCGGCGCTAGATCGGAAGGACCGTGATCGAGATCGCGAGACGGTTCGTGATGTGATCACGGAACAGATCGTGATGAGTTCGCGGGACAGATCGTGATCAAGATCATGAGACGGATCGTGATGAGTTCGCGGGACGGATCATGATGTGTTCGCGGGAAGGTTCGTGATTGGATCGCGGGACGCTCGGCGATTTGGATCGTGAAGAAGTTCGACTACACCAACTGCGTTTCTTAACGCTTCCCGCTTAGCGACCTACAAGGGTACATAGATCCACTCTCCCTCTCGTAGATGCTCATCACCATGGATAGGTTTGCATGTGCGTAGGAAATTTTTTGTTTCCCATGCGACATTCCCCAACAGATAGCTGCGTGTACGATTTACTTACTTGAATTATTGTTAGTTATTCTATAGTGTCATGGTTATGGTATCCACCCACGTCGGCCCTCGTCCAGTCTATGATTCAGATGTGGCATGTCGTTAATTATCTTTTATAACTATTTCACACATCATCTAATGTCTATGACAATTAATTCTGCCACCAAATTGACGTAGATATTTTTATCTATAGGAAGTAGTTGAAACCGAAATTCCAACCGACTATGCAATTCTACTCGAGAAATTAACACAAGCTGAAAAAGAAATTGATCATTTGAAAGAAAAATTGAAAAGAACTGAAGATGAGAATATGGGATTGGAGTTGCATGTTGCCGGTATCGTCGATGATCACAAGAACAAGATGGTTGGAATGCGCTTGAAGCTTAGAAAGATTAGAAAATATGCCATTGATAAAGAGGCTTGGTATCATTATGCTGTTGGCTCAATTGTTACTTTAGTTCCGATTATGATCGCATTTTTTGTTGTATTCACATGTTTTAGATAGTTGGTGTTGTTTTATGAGATGTATATGTATGAACTATAAGTATCCATTATTTGCAGTAATAACATTTGGTCACTGCTAGCTCTACTTTTGGTTGTAATGTGATGATGAAGTTGTATTAATTTGGTCACTTCGATGTTGTGTAGTGAACATGAGCTGGCAATGGATGTACGATGACCGACTAAGTCCAGGGTTTCTTAATGGCCTGCATGATTTTATTCGTGTGGCAGAGACAAATAAGCAGAATGGTTTCATGTGTTGTCCATGTCGTGGCTATAAGAATGATAGGAATTACTCTAACTCAAAAACCCTTCACTACCACCTGCTGAAGTCCGGTTTCATGTCCGGCTATAGCTGTTGGACCAAGCACGGAGAAAGAGGGGTTATAATGGAAGACAATGAAGAAGAAGAGGATGATGACAACTATCCTTTCGCTGATACAACAATGGGGGAAGCTGAAGAAGAGGCATCAATGGGGGAAGCTGAAGAAGAGGCATCAGATGAGCCCGCTGATAATTTGGGTCAGGTCATTGCTGATGCAAAGAGAAACTGCAAAAATGATAAGGAGAGGTTGAAGTTGAAATGCATGTTAGAGGATCACAAGAAATTCTTGTATCCAAATTGTGAAGATGACCAGAAAAAGCTGGGTACCACGCTGGAATTGCTGCAATGGAAGGCAAAGAATGGTGTAACTGACAAGGGATTTCAAGAATTGCTGATAATGGTAAAGAAGATGCTTCCAAAGGATAACAAATTGCCTAAAAGTACGTATGAAGCAAAGAAGTTTGTCTGCCCTCTAGGATTAGAGGTGCAGAAGATACATGCATGCCCTAATGACTGCATCCTCTACCGCGGTAAGGAGTACAAGAATTTGGATGCATGCCCGGTATGCGGTGCACTGCGCTATAAGATCCCCCGCGATGACCCTGGTGATGTGGAGGGCGAACGCCACATGAAGAGGGTTCCTGCCAAGGTGATGTGGTATCCTCCTATAATACCACGGTTGAAATGTTTGTTACAAAACAAAGAGCATGCCAAGTTGTTGCGATGGCACAAAGAAGAACGTAAGAAAGACGGGATATTGAGAGCACCCGCTGATGGGTCGCAGTGGAGAAAAATCGAGTGGGAGTTCGAGGACTTTGCAGCTGACGCATGGTTTGGTATTAGTACAGACGGCATGAATCCTTTTGGCGAGCAGAGCTCCAGTCACAGCACCTCGCTCGTGACTCTATGTATCCACAACCTTCCTCCTTGGTTGTGCATGAAGCGGAAGTTTATTATGATGCCAGTGCTCATTCAAGGCCCTAAGCAACCCGGCAACGATATTGATGTCTACTTAAGGCCACTAGTTGATGAACTTCTACAGTTGTGGAAAAAACTAGGTGTGCGTGTGTGGGATGCGCACACACAGAAGAAAATTGACCTACGAGCGTTGCTGTTTGTAACCATCAATGATTGGCCTGCTCTTACTAACCTTTCAGGAGATACAAACAAGGGATACAATGCATGCACGCACTGTTTAGATGATACTGAAAGTATATATTTGGATAAATGTAAGAAGAATGTGTACCTGGGACATCGTCGATTTCTACAGATCAAGCATATCTTAAAAAAGGCAGGCAACCATTTCAAGGGTGAGCCAGATAACCAGAAGAAGCCTGGCCTCCGTACTGGTGAATATATATTTGGTATGGTCAAGGATTTACAGGTAATCTTTGGAAAGGGTCCTGACGGCCAATCTGTTCCGAATGACGCCAACGGACACACACCCATGTGGAAGAAGAAATCTATATTTTGGGAACTTGAATATTGGAAAGCCCTAGAGGTCCGCAATGCAATCGACGTGATGCATGTGACGAAGAATCTTTGTGTGAACCTGCTAGGCTTCTTGGGAGGGTATGGAAAGACAAAAGATACACCGGAGGCATGGGAAAACAAGCAAAGAATTAATGAAAAAGACGGCATGCCTCCAAAGCATTATCAAGGTCATGCCAGGTATGCTCTTACGAAAGAAGAGAAGGAAATCTTTTTTGAATGCCTGCTCAGTATCAATGTCCCGTATGGCTTCTCGTCGAATATAAAGGGAATAATAAATATGGCAGAGAAAAAATTTCAAAATCTAAAGTCTCATGACTGCCACGTGATTATGACACAATTACTTCCGGTTGCACTTAGGGGGCTTCTACCGGAAAATGTTCGATTAGCCATTGTGAATCTATGCGCATTGCTCAATGCAATTTCTCAGAAGGTAATCGATCTAGAAATCCTACCAAGGTTACAGAATGACCTGGTCCAATGTCTTGTCAATTTCGAGTTGGTGTTCCCTCCATCCTTCTTCAATATTATGACGCACGTTCTAGTGCACCTAGTCGAAGAGATTAACATTCTGGGTCCTGTATTTCTACACAATATGTTCCCCTTCAAGAGGTTCATGGGAGTCTTAAAGAAATATGTTTATAACCATGCTAGGCCAGAAGGAAGCATCGCCAAGGGATATGGAACAGAGGAGGTTATTGAGTTTTGTGTTGACTTTTTTCCTGACATTAAGCCGATTGGTCTTCCTGAATCGCGGTGTGAGGGGAGACTGGGTGGAAAAGGCACATTAGGAAAGAAAGAAGCAATAAATATGGACGGGCATTCTTTCACTCAAGCACAGTACACGGTTCTACAAAATTCCACCTTGGTGACTCCATATATGGAGGAACACAAGGATATTGTACGGTCCAAGAACCTGGAGCAGTCTGACCCCTGGATTGAACATAAACACATGGAGACTTTTGCCAGTTGGTTGCAAACAAAGCTCATCAATGACAACGATGTTCCAGATGAATTGTACTAGTTGGCCAAGACACCAAGTTTGACTATAACGACTTTCAAAGGGTACGAGATTAATGGGAATACATTTTACACGATCGCCCAAGATAAGAAGAACACCAACCAAAACAGTGGTGTCCGCTATGATGCAACCAACTTTGAAGACACATATTATGGTTACATAGAGGAGATATGGGAACTTGTCTATGGACCTGATCTTAAGGTCCCTTTGTTTCGGTGCAAATGGGTCAAATATACTAGAGGCGGGGTACAGGTAGACCCGCAGTATGGAATGACAACAGTGGATCTCAACAATCTTGGATACACAGGCGACTCATTCATCCTAGCCAATGATGTGGCTCAAGTTTTCTATGTGAAGGACATGTCTAGCAAACCGAGGAGAAAAAAGATAAGGAAGCGAATACATCATACGATGAGCCAAAGCGCTACATAGTTCTTTCGGGGAAAAGAAACATTGTGGGAGTGAAGGACAAGATAGACATGTCCGAAGATTATGAAAAGTTTCATGAAATCCCTCCTTTCAGAGTGAAGACTGACCCAAGCATCCTGTTAAATGATTAAGATTATCCATGGTTACGGCGCAATCATAAGAAAGGGACAAACATGCAGAAAAAGTCTTACACCGCGAGATCCCACTCTGGGATGTGACCGTCTTCACCATCATCACTTTCTATATATTTATGTGAAGAACATGCACACATTTCCTAGCTAGCATGGTATATGTTTGTAACAGTTTGTACACGAAGTGCATCCAGTTTTTGCCGTAACCCTCTCAACTCTCTAGAAGTTGCTATGTGGGTGAAATTATGATGTCATGCCAAGTTACAACCTTTTCAGAGTTCATTTGTACTGCTTTTCAAATTCAGGGTCATTTAGCTCAAAATAAAGCATCAAATGCATGAAAATATCAAATGAAGTCAGAAAGGGTTGAAAATTGATGATGTGCCTTTGAATGGTGCATATTGAGCACACAAAAAGTATGGAGTTAAAATAAGTTATTAAAAATGAAATCCCTTTGTAATAGATGAGTTTTCATCCGAAACCCTCATACTTCTTATGAGATTGTCCAATTCATACACGAAGTGCATCCAGTTTTTGCCGTAACGCTCTCAACTCTCTAGAAGTTGCTATGTGGGTGAAATTATGATGTCATGCCAAGTTACAACCTTTTCAGAGTTCATTTGTACTGCTTTTCAAATTCAGGGTCATTTAGCTCAAAATAAATCATTAAATGGATGAAAAATATCAAGTGAAGTCACAAAGGGTTAAAAATTGATGATGTGCCTTTGAATGGTGCATATTGAACACACAAAAAGTATGGAGTTAAAATAAGTTATTAAAAATGAAATCTCTTTGTAATAGATGAGTTTTCGTCCAAAACCCTCATACTTCTTATGAGATTGTCCAATTTGTACATGAAGTGCATCCAGTTTTTGCCGTAACCCTCTAAACTCTCTAGAAGTTGCTATGTGGGTGAAATAATGATGTCTTGCCAAGTTACAACCTTTTCAGAGTTCATTTGTACTGCTTTTCAAATTTAGGGTCATTTTTCTCAAAATAAATCATTAAATGCATGAAAAATATCAAATGAAGTCAGAAAGGGTTGAAAATTGATGATGTGCCTTTGAATGGTGCATATTGAACACACAAAAAGTATGGAGTTAAAATAAGTTATTAAAAATCAAATCCCTTCGTAATAGATGAGTTTTCGTCCGAAACCCTCATACTTCTTATGAGATTGTCCAATTTGTACACGAAGTGCATCTAGTTTTTTCTGTAACCCTCTCAACTCTCTAGAAGTTGCTATGTGGGTGAAATTATGATGTCATACCAAGCTACCACCTTTTCAGAGTTCATTTATATTGCTTTTTAAATTCAGGGCCATTTAGCTCAAAATAAATCATTAAATGCTTGAAAAATATCAAATGAAGTCGGAAAGGGTTGAAAATTGATGACGTGCCTTTGAATGGTGCATATTGAACACACAAAAAGTATGGAGTTAAAATAAGTTATTAAAAATGAAATCCCTTTGTAATAGATGAGTTTTTGTCCGAAACCCTCATACTTCTTATGAGATTGTCCAATTTGTACACGAAGTGGATCCAGTTTTTTCTGTAACCCTCTCAACTCTCTAGAAGTTGCTATGTGGGTGAAAATATGATGTCATGCCAGGTTACAACCTTTTCGGAGTTCATTTGTACTGCTTTTCAAATTCAGGGTCATTTAGCTCAAAATAAATCATTAAATGCATGAAAAATATCAAATGAAGTCAGAAAGGGTTGAAAATTGATGATGTTCCTTTGAATGGTGCATATTGAACACACAAAAAGTATGGAGTTAAAATAAGTTATTAAAAATGAAATCCCTTTGTAATAGATGAGTTTTCGTCCAAAACCCTCATACTTCTTATGAGATTGTCCAATTTGTACACGAAGTGCATCCAGTTTTTGATGTAACCCTCTCAACTCTCTAGAAGTTGCTATGTGGATGAAATTATGATGTCATGCCAAGTTACAACCTTTTCGGAGTTCATTGGTACTGCTTTTCAAACTCGAGATATGAATATTTCAAATGCCATATTTAATCAAATTATCTTATACAACAGTTGAAGTTGTTCACACATGCATAATATTTAATTAATATTTAATTAAAAAACACTTTTAGTACCGGTGCGAGCCACGCACCGGTACTAAAGGTCCACCGCCCCCGCGCTCTTTTGGCAGGACCTTTAGTACCGGTGCGTGACTAGCACTGGTAATAAAGACCCTTTACTACCGGTGCGTGCCACGCACCGGTACTAAAGGTCCACCGCCCCCGCGCTCTTTTGACAGGACCTTTAGTACCGGTGCGTGACTAGCACCGGTACTAAAGACCCTTTAGTACCGGTGCGTGCCACACACCGGTACTAAAGGTGTGCCTAGTATATATAGAGGACTTCGTTGTCCCGGGCCGAGCAATGCATCGGGAGAGCTCAACTTGTGCCGCCAGGCTGCTGAAATCGCCATTGCCATCGCCCTCACCGCCGTCGCCCTCGCCGCCGTCGCACCACCACCGCGCCATTGCTGTCGCCCTCACCACCGCCGGCGTCGCACCACCACCGCCATCGCCCTCGTCGCCGTCGGTCACGCCATCGCCGCCCTCACCACCGCCGCCGTCGCCCTCGCCACCGTCGCCCTCGCCTACCCGGACGCCGCCCCTCGCCGTCGTCGCCCTCACCACCGCCGCCATCGCCCTCGCCGCGGTCGCCCTTGCCTACTCGGACGCCGCCCCTCGTCGCTGGTCCCGTCGCCGCCGGCCCGATCACTCCAGCCGCTGCTCCGTGATCCCGTTGCCGTCGCCCCGAGCCGTCGCCGAGACCACCTCCGGGTCAGGAGGCTAGGTGAGATCTCCCGGCCGACCCCTCTCCCCGATGACCGCCCCAATGATCGCCGGACTAGTGTGTAGATGCTAGGGTATCTAGGGTCCCTTGACGTCGAACCCCGACACCCCAACATGACACCCCCGACACCCGACCCTGACCACGACACAACACCCCTATTTAGTTAGTTAGTTAGTTAGGTTATCAGGTTATTAGGAAATGCGTTAGTTTATGTTTAGTTTAGGAGCCAGCCCGTCGTCGACCCGGAGGTTCTGTGGTGGCGGCCGCATGGGCCACAGACGATCGAGAGGCTTGACTCCCCCGCGGAGGTGGTACAGTACCATGTCAGCAAGGAGAACAAGCACGTCCGACGCTACATGGCAGCTTTGGAGGCCAGGTCCGACAATACCTGGCAAATTTTTCAGGGATCTCACATGAAGCTATGTTCCTGTGATGGTTCCTTCTCTTTGGGTGTCCACCGCCTACCCCGATATCCACCTGGCGCTAGGGTTCTAGCTAGATAGATATATTAGCTAGCTACTATTATGATGTATTATTATGATGTATTAGCTAGATCGATGGAGATTAGCCGATGTATTGAAAATTATCCAAGATTATGCAGATGAGATCTTTTGTAAGAACTATACTATATATGTATTCGATGATGCATTATTAATTAACTATCAGTTATTTTGCTTCTTGAATGCATGCTAATTTAAATACCAATTTGTTTCATCTATATTATTATGGGCTAGTTATTAAGCTATGGACAATACCGGTAGAGCTCATGAAGAGGACATCTTCGACATGATACGCTCCTCTGAAAACCTAGCGGACCTTCGAGGTGAATCACATGATCATGATGATGGCTCACAATATTTGAACGATCACGGTGATGGATGTGAGACCGAGGAAGAACAACTTATGTTCCAAAATCCGGAACAACCAAGAATGTTTGGCAAGGTATATACACATCCATTAGCCTTTGGTGATCATTACATGTGTATTAATTGATTTGTATATATATATATATATATATATTAACAAATCTTTCTTATTTTAGTTATCAGCCCTCCGGATCGAGCCAATCTAGTAGAAATGTACGAGGCACTGCCAAAATATTGGACGGCAACGTAAAGCTCAATCTTGATGCTTTCAAAAATAATGGCGAACCGACTCACCCTGAAGCCAATGCCAAGACATTTGTGCGTCACTGCGGAGTGGTTGTTAGGGACGGAGTCCCGATCACAATCCTTGAATGGATTCAGTCAAAGGAACCAAAACCAGGAGTGAATTATGTCGATACAAGAATTAAAGATGCCCTTTGGCGAGAGCTCATGGAGCATTTCACCCAACCAGATTCTCTCTCGGAGCGTCAAAGGAACAAAGTCAAGGAGTTTGCTCACCATAAGATGGCCGACTCCACCCCATCAGCGGTCCCGCCAGCAGAGCTCCCAAAAGAGGAAGGCCACCAGCAGTCCTCTTCGGAAGAAAGCAAAGAAGAAACCCGAGCCTCCAGCGAAAAGGAAGGTGCCTTATGACATGACACCGGAGGAAAATAAAATTGAATGCGATCTCCAAGTGAAAGCCTTTTTTGCAAAGAAGACCGTGCCGCCAAAGGAGGTAATACCCAAGGAAGTCCAAGAGCACTTTATGGAACACTTTATTGATCGACCCCCGGCATATGTCGAGCGCATGCCGACAGACTATGAGCAACAAATTCAGAAGGCAAGTGAGCAAAGAAGTTGGCCCAGCCCAAGGAAGAAGTCGGGAAGTACGACAGCAACTAGCGGGAAAACAGTTCCCCAGCTCGGAGAACAATCCAAGCAATCGATCTCTCCGCTCAAGCTGAGTACCAATCCAAGCAAGCAACTGATCCAACCAGTCGACGTGCAAGGCAACCCAATTGACCTGAAGTACTAAAGGCTGCAGGTCTCACTCTTGACCAAATCCTTGGCACCGAGGAAATCCGCGGGTATGATGCAACTGAGTACGCAATGCAATATGCCATCGGAAAACCACTTGTCACACCCGAGTAGTACAAGGAACTACCAACTGCAATGCGACGGTTGCATGATTGGTACATGCGTGAAGCAAAGCGAGGTGAGATGGCGGTCATGGTCAAAGTAAGGAAATAGCATTACGTCAATGCATGTGACATATGTCTTGAATTCTCAGAGCTTTTCTAGTTATACCACATGGACTCTATCGACAAAACTCTCATCAGTTGCTATTGTCTGTAAGTGATTTATATCTTTAGTAATTTAAGTCTCTAGCTAAGATATCATTCATTGGCTTATCCTCACTATATATCTTCTTTTCTACGCTATTATGCAGATTGAAGATGTGGGAATTGAAACAAGAGGAAATCGATGACATTGGGTTCATCGACCCAAGTACCGTTAATGGTCATGTGGTAAAACATTATGCCAAGGACACAGAAGATCTCTTGGAAAATTTTCTAGAGGCACTAATGAATACCATATCTACTATAATATTTCCTTACAACATGGGGTGAGTGTTTACTCTCTTGTATACTACAAATTCTATTTTTGCTTACTAGCTCGCTGTCAAGTGTAGTTGATGAGTTATATGCGCATGCCTGCTTAATTATATAAACTTCTGCGCAGAGACCACTATATCCTCCTATATATTATCCTCGCGGATGGACTTGTTCAAGTGTACGGCTCACTAGATACACCAGAACAATCATACGTGGACTTGTATTTTATGATAGAACGGTAATTTCAATCTTTATCGACCTCGCTTTCTTTCATTATTTCCTGATTTCAAAAGTAATTATAATAACTGTTTCGTTCTTTTTCTTTGCCGGGTAGTGTTTGTAAAAAGATGATAGAAAAAAACCATCACGGTCGTCAATGGAAACCGAAGCTGAAGTGGAAAAAGATGCAGGTAATTAAGTACTTTTACTAGGTCCGCGCATCTCATTAATTCTATTTTCAATACCATTATCATGCTCAATTATTAATTATCTTATTCAATTCTATTCTTTTGCAAAGTGCACGAAGTAGCCACAGGGGACAAATTTATGTGGATATTTCCTCTGCGAGAACATTCGCATCCAGACCGAAGGTCGTATACGTCGCAAAGAAGCACGTGAAAGACAACTCCAGCTTTGGCAGATGTTGTCGAAGCTCTCACACGAGAAACGCTTCGTAGCACTTCAAGAGGAATTTGCGGCATTTCTTCTTCAACATGTCATTGATGTAAACGGAAAGCACTATTCCTCATCGCCGCCTCAATAATGCCAGCAAATCAGTAGTAGAGAACTGAGATTTCATCTGGAGCACTAGCTAGCTAGTCCCAGCCAGGTTTTGGGCCTTAAGTTAATTATAAGTCACGAATTTATATGGATGTGTAATTCCATTTGTATATATATACTGTGTATGATATATTGTATATTATATTACATATATATATTCTTGAACTTGTGTACTGTTTACAGTATGTAGCACCGTAAAATAATTTTGAAATGAATGGAAAACACAAAAAATAGAGAGGAAAAATTAAAACCTAATTAAAAGCTAAAACAAAAAAAACAGAAGACTTAGTATCGGTTGGTATCACCAACCGGTACTAAAGGTCTTCCACCACCAGTCCACCCAGGCAGCCACGTGGAGGGCCTTTAGTACTGGTCCGTGCTCCAACTGGTACTAATGGTCTGGACCTTTAGTCTCGACCCGTTAGTACCGGTTGGGGAACCAGTACTAAAGGTCCATCCGGCCCGGGACTATAGGCCTGTTCTACACTAGTGCTAGGACCAACTTTAATGAACTACCTGTGTGGAAATTGGTTTGTATGGTGGCGAAGTACAGTGGGAGCATTCATGGGAATCCACGGGAGTGCACACTAGTGGTCCGTCCACCCAGGCTCAAAGGGATCAACCGTATTTTCATGTCTATAAGCTTCCGTGTGCAGCCGCAAGCCAATATGGGCTCTAGCTTAGTTGAGTAGGTGGTGTGACCTCTTCCGGGATAGGCTAGCAGATGTAGATGATGTAGGTGTACCGGCCTATCCGTGGGTTAGGGGAAATGCTATCGAAAGACTATGTCTCGATCTTTCGATCAAGGAGGTGGTCGAGTCTTGTGGGGCAAAGTGCACAACCTCTGCAGAGTTAAAACCTAATCGATTAGCCGTGTCCCCGGTCATGGACAACTTGAGCTTTTAGTAGTGGAAAAGTAGGGAGATCTCATCACTCTTAATTAATCAATTGGGTATGAAATTTTGGAATGGTTGAGATGGGCATCATCTCAGACTTATGATATTTGTAGAAGTAGAGCAATCATTTCTGATAGGGAAAAACTAGCTTTATGCAAAACTAAACTTAGAGCTTTCCACCAACCAAATTGCATGTACTATGTAGGTTCATTACACTTTATGATGTGACTTGCCAGTACATTCCATGTGCTGACCTACACGGTTGCAACTTATCATGTTGCTGATTTATCTGACGACGAATAAGGTGCGATAGGTCGTTGTTCTGCACTCAGCTTGCTTGTGGAGTTGATGGACTCATTACCTTTTCTTGCTTCCGCATGTTTTTGTTTTACTTGGCCTTAGGCCACATTATTTGTAATAAATACTCTTTGAGGATTCTCGATGTAATAAATGTGTGATTGAACTCTGTTGTAAATCCTCAAGTACTGTGTGTGTCAGCATACCGATCCAGGGATGACACTTAAGCACAGAGACTCCAATCCCTTGAGATCGGGTCGCTACAATGGTGAACATCTCCTTGTTGATCGTATCTTCTATACGACTCATGTTCGACCTTTCGGTCTTCCGTGTTCCGAGGCCATGTTTGTACATGCTAGGCTCGTCAAGTCAACCCAAGTGTTTCACGTGTGTAAATCTTTCTTACACCCGTTGTATGCGAATGTTAGAACCTATCACACCCGATCATCACGTGGTCATTTGGAACAACGATCCTTAGCAACGGTGCACAGTTAGAGTGAACACCTTTCTTGAAAGTTTATTGAGAGATCATCTTATTTACTACCGTCATTCTAAGCAAATAATATGTAAACATGATAAACATCACATGCAATCAATATAGTGACATGATATGGCCAATATCATCTTGCTCCTTTGATCTCCATCTTTGGGGCACCATGATCATCACTGTCATGGGCACAAGACCATGATCTCCATCATCATGATCTCCATCATCGTGTCTTCATGAAGTTGTCTCGCCAACTATTACTTCTACTACTATGGCTAACGTTTAGCAATAAAGAAAAGTAATTACATGGCGATCTTGATTGACACGCAGGTCATACAATAAAATAAGACAACTCCTATGGCTCCTGCCGGTTGTCATACTCATCGACATGCAAGTCGTGAATCCTATTACAAAAACATGATCAATCTCATACATCACAATGAATCACATCATATTGTTTGGCCATATCACATAACAAGGCATATGCTGCTTAAACAAGTTAGACGTCCTCTAATTTGTAGTTGCAAGTTTTTACGTGGCTCCTATAGGTTTCTAGCAAGAATGTTTCTTACCTATGCCAAAACCACAACGTGATATGCCAATTTCTATTTACCCTTCATAAGGACCCTTTTCATCGAATCCAATCCGACTAAGGTGGGAGAGACAGACACTCGCTAGCCACCTTATGCAACAAGTGCAAGTCAAGCGGTGGAACCAGTCTCACGTAAGCGTACGTGTAAAGTTGGTCCGGGCCGCTTCATCCCACAATATTGCTGAATCAAGATAAGACTAGTAGTGGTAAGCAAATTAACAAGATCGATGCCCACAACTGCTTTGTGTTCTACTCCTACATAGATTCTACGCATAGACCTAGCTCATGATGCCACTGTTGGGAGACGTAGTAGTAAATCAAAACATTTCCTATGTGTCACCAAGATCTATCTATGGAGAAACCAGCAACGAGTGGGGAGAGATTGCATCTTCATACCTTTTAAGATCGCTAAGCGGAAGCGTTACAAGAACGCGGTTGGTGGAGTCGTACTCGTAGAGATTCAGATCGCGGTGGACTCCGATCTCAGCGCCGAACAACGGCGCCTACGCGTTCAACACACGTGCAGCCCGGTGACATCTCCCACACCTTGATCCAGCAAGGAGGAGGGAGAGGTTGGGGAAGAGCTCCAATAGCAGCACGACAACGTGGTGGTGGTGGAGCAGCAAGGTATTCCGGCAGGGCTTCGCCTAAGCACTGCGTTGGAGGAAGAAGAGAGGTAGGGCTTCGTCGTGGGAGAGAGATCAAATCTTGTCTCAAAACATCCAAAACCTCAAGTATATATAGGATAAGGGAGAGGGAGGGCTGCCTTGTCCGCTCCTCCAAGGAGGAGAGGTTCGGCCGAAGCTAGGGAGGAGTCCACCTCCCACAAGGGAGGTGGATCTCTTCCTTTTGAATCTCCTTTAGCCTTATCTCTTTATCCCTAGCCGCATGGGCCTTTCTGAAGGACTTGGCCAGTCCAATAAGGGATGGTACAGCTCCTCTAACATCCCACGAAGTCCTTTGGTCGTCACACCCCTCCCGGGGGTCCTCCGGCACCCTCCCGGCACTCCTGGTACACTACCGATGAGCCCGAAAACATTCAGGTGACCAAAATAGGACTTCCTATATATCAATCTTTACTTCCGGACCATTCCGGAGCTCGTCGTGACGTCCGGGATCTCATCCGGGACTCCGAACAGCCTTTAGTAATCACGTGTACCATTTCCCTATAACCCTAGCGTCATCGAACCTTAAGTGTGTAGACCCTACGGGTTCGGGAGACACGTAGACATGACCGAGACACCTCTCCGGTCAATAACCAACAGCGGGATCTGGATACCCATGTTGGCTCCCACATGCTCCACGATGATCTCATTGCATAAACCACGATGTCGGGGATTCAATCAATCCCGTATACAATTCCCTTTGTCTACCGGTATGATACTTGCCCAAGATTCGATCGTCGGTATCTATATACCTTGTTCAATCTCGTTACCGGCAAGTCTCTTTACTCGCTCCGTAACACATCATCCCGTTGCTAACTCTTTAGTCACATTGAGCTCATTATGATGATGTCTTACCGAGTGGGCCCAGAGATACCTCTCCGTCATACGGAGTGACAAATCCCAGTCTCGATTCGTGCCAACCCAACAGACACTTTCGGAGATACCCGTAGTGCACATTTATAGCCACCCAGTTACGTTGTGACGTTTGGCACACCCAAAGCATTCCTACGGTATCCGGGAGTTTCACAATCTCATGGTCTAAGGAAATGATACTTGACATTGAAAAAGCTTTAGCATACGAACTACACGATCTTGTGCTATGCCTAGGATTGGGTCTTGTCCATCACATCATTCTCCTAATGATGTGATCCCGTTATCAACGACATCAAATGTCCATGGTCATGAAACTGTGACCATCTATTGATCAACGAGCTAGCCAACTAGAGGCTCACTAGGGACACATTGTGGTCTATGTATTCACAGAAGCATTATGGTTTCCAATTAACATAATTATAGCATGAAAAATAGACAATTATCATGAACAAGGATATACAATAATAACCATTTTATAATTGCCTCTAGGGCATATTTCCAACATATTGAACACACAAAAATTATGGAGTTAAAATAAGTTATTAAAAATGAAATCCCTTTGTAATACATGAGTTTTCGTCCAAAACCCTCATACTTCGAAAGAGATTGTCCAATTTGTACACGAAGTGCATCCAGTTTTTGCCGTAACCCTCTCAACTCTTTAGAAGTTGCTACGTGGGTGAAATTATGATGTCATGCCAAGTTACAACCTTTTTAGAGTTCATTTCTAATGCTTTTCAAATTCAGGGTCATTCAGCTCAAAATAAATCATTAAATGCATGAAAAAATATCAAATGAAGTCAGAAAGGGTTGAAAATTGATCATGTACCTTTGAATGGTGCATATTGAACACACAAAAAGTATGGAGTTAAAATAAGTTATTAAAAATTAAATCCCCTTGTAATAGATGAGTTTTCATCCGAAAACCTCATACTTCGAAAGAGATTGTCCAATTTTTATACGAAGTGCATGCACTTTTTTCCGTAACCCTCTCAACTCTTTAGAAGTAGCTATGTGGGTGAAATTATGATGTCATGCCAAGTTGCAACCTTTTCAGAGTTCATTTGTAGTGCTTTTCAAATTCAGGGTCATTTAGCTCAAAATAAATCATTAAATGCATGAAAAATATCAAATGAAGTCAGGAAGGGTTGAAAATTGATGATGTGCCTTTGAATGGTCCATATTGAACACAAAAAAGTATGGAGTTAAAAACAGTTATTAAAATGAAATCCCTTTATAATAGATGAGTTTTCGTTCGAAACCCTCATACTTCGAAAGAGATTGTCCAATTTGTACACAAAGTGCATCCAGTTGTTGCTATAACCCTCTCAAATCTTTAGAAGTTGCTATGTGCGTGAAATTATGATGTGATGCCAAGTTACGACCTTTTTAGAGTTCATTTGTACTGCTTTTCAAATTTAGGGTCATTTAGCTCAAAATAAATCATTAAATGCATGAAAAATATCAAATGAAGTCAGAAAGGGTTGAAAATTGATGGTGTGCCTTTGAATGGTGCATATTGAAGACACAAAAAGTATGGAGTAAAAATAAGTTATTAAGAATGAAATCCCTTTGTAATAGATGAGTTTTCATCCGAAACAGTCATACTTCAAAAGAGATTGTCCAATTCGTACGAGAAGTGCATCCAGTTTTTGCTGTAACCCGCTCACCTCTTTAGAAGTTCCAATGTGGGTGAAATTATGTTGTCATGCCAAGTTACAACCTTTTCATAGTTCATTTGTACTGCTTTTCAAATGAATGAAAAATATCAAATGAAGTCCTAAAGGGTTGAAAATTGATGATGTGCGTGTGAATGGTGCATATTGAACACAAAAAAGTATGGAGTTAAAATAATTTATTAAAAATGATATCCCTTTGTAATAGATGAGTTATCGTTCGAAACCCTCATACTTCGAAAGAGATTGTCCAATTTGTGCACAAAGTGCATTTAGTTTTTGCCATAACCCTCTCAACTCTTTAGAAGTTGCTATGTGGGTGAAACTATGATGTCATGCCTAGTTACAACCTTTTCAGAGTTCATTTGTACTGCTTTTCCAATTCAGGGTCATTTAGCTCAAAATAAATCATTAAATGCATGAAAAATATCAAATGAAGTCCTAAAGGGTTGAAAATTGAAAATGTGCGTGTGAATGGTGCATATTGAAGACAAAAAAAGTATGGAGTTAAAATAAGTTATTAAAAATGAAATCCCTTGGTAATAGATGAGTTTTCGTTCGAAACCCTCATACTCCTTATGAGATTGTCCAATTTGTACACGAAGTGCATGCAGTTTTTGCCGTAACCCTCTCAACTCTCTAGAAGTTGCTATGTGGCTGAAATTATGATGTCATACCAAGTTACAACCTTTTCAGAGTTCATTTGTACTGCTTTTCAAATTCAGGGTCATGTAGCTCAAAATAAATCATTAAATGGATGAAAAATATCAAATGAAGTCAGAAAGGGTTGAAAATTGATGATGTACCTTTGAATGGTGCATATTGAACACAAAAAAGTATGGATTAAAAATAAGTTATTAAAAATGAAATCCCTTTGTAATAGATGAGTTTTCGGTCGAAACCCTCATACTTCGAAAGAGATTGTCCAATTTGTACACAAAGTGCATCTAGTTTTTGCCATAACCCTCTCAACTCTTTAGAAGTTGCTATGTCGGTGAAATTATGATGCCATGCCTAGTTACAACCTTTTCAGAGTTCATTTGTACTGCTTTTCCAATTCAGGGTCATTTAGCTAAAAACAAATAATTAAATGCATGAAAAATATCAAATGAAGTGCAAAAGGGTTGAAAATTGATGATGTGCCTCTGAATTGTGCATATTGAACACACAAAAAGTATGGAGTTAAAATAAGTTATTAAAAATGAAATCCCTTTGTAATAGATGAGTTTTCGTCCGAAACCGTCATACTTCGAAAGAGATTGTCCAATTTGTATACGAAGTGCATCCAGTTTTCGCCATAACCCTCTGAACTCTTTAGAAGTTTCTATGTGTGTGAAATTATTATGTCATGCCAAGTTACAACCTTTTTAGAGTTCATTTCTAATGCTTTTCAAATTCAGGGTCATTTAGCTCAAAATAAATCATTAACTGAAAAAATGTCAAATGAAGTCAGAAAGGGTTGAAAATTGACGATGTGCCTTTGAATGGTGCATACTGAACACACAAAAATTATAGAGTTAAAATAAGTTATTAAAAATGAAATCCCTTTCTAATAGATGAGTTTTCGTCCGAAAACCTCATACTTCGAAAGAGATTGTGCAATTTGTACATGAAGTGCATGCAATTTTTGCCGTAACCCTCTCAACTCTTGAGAAGTAGCTATGTGAGTGAAATTATGATGTCATGCCAAGTTACAACCTTTTCATAGTTCATTTGTAATACTTTTCAAATTCAGGGTCATTTAGCTCCAAATAAATCATTAAATGCATGAAAAATATCAAATGAAGTCAGAAAGGGTTGAAAACTGATGATGTGCCTTTGAATGGTGCATATTGAACAAAATAAATTATCTATTAAAAATAAGTTATTAAAAATGAAATCCCTTTGTAATAGATGAGTTTTCGTTCGAAACCCTCATACTTCGAAAGAGATTGTCCAATTTGTACACAAAGTGCATCCAGTTGTTGCTGTAACCCTCTCAACTCTTTACAAATTGCTATGTGCGTCAAATTATGATATCATGCCAAGTTACAACCTTTTCAGAGCTCATTTGTACTGCTTTTCAAATTCAGGGTCATTTAGCTCAAAATAAATCATTAAATGCATGAAAAATATCAAATGAAGTCAGAAAGGGTTAAAAATTGATGGTGTTCCTTTGAATGGTGCATATTGAAGACACAAAAAGTACGGAGTAAAAATTAGTTATTCAAAATGAAATCTTTTTGTAATAGATGAGTTTTCATCCGAAACCCTCATACTTCAAAAGAGATTGTCCAATTTGTACATGAAGTGCATCCAGTTTTTGCCGTAACCCTCTCAACTCTTTAGAAGTTTCTATGTGCGTGAAATTATGTTGTCATGCCAAGTTACAACATTTTCATAGTTCATTTGTACTGCTTTTCAAATTCAGGGTCATTTAGCTCAAAATAAATCATTAAATGCATGAAAAAATATCAAATGAAGTCAGAAAGGGTTGAAAATTGATGATGTGCCTTTGAATGGTGCATATTGAACACACAAAAAGTATGGAGTTAAAATAAGTTATTCAAAATGAAATCCCTTTGTAATAGATGAGTTTTCTTCCGAAAACCTCATACTTCGAAAGAGATTGTCCAATTTGTACACGAAGTGCATCCAGTTTTTGCTGTAACCCTCTCTACTCTTTAGAAGTTGCTATGTGGATGAAATTATGATTGTTGGGGAATGTTGCATGGGAATCAAAAAATTTGCTACGCGCACGCAGATCTATCCATGGTGATGAGCATCTACGAGAGGGAGAGTGGATCTACATACCCTTGTAGATCGCTAAGCGGGAAGCGTTAAGAAACGCGGTTGGTGTAGTCGAACGTCTTCGCGATCCAAATCGCCGTGCGTCCCGTGATCCAATCACGATCCGTCCCGCGATCCAATCACGATCCGTCCCGCTATCTGATCACGATCCGTCCCACGAACTTGATCACGATCCTTCCGATCTAGCACCGAACGGACGGTAGCTTCGCGTTCAGCACACGTACAGCTTGATGACGATCTCCGCAGTCTTGATCCAGCAAGAAGGAGTGGAGAGGAATAAGAGTTATCCGGCATCCTGATGGCGCTCCGGCGATGGTGGTGGAGTAATTCCGGCTGGGCTTCGCCTAAGCACTACAGAAAACCGATCTAGAGGAGAAACTATGCACTGGAGGAACGGGTAGCACGTGGCTGAAAATCTAGTGCAAAAACCCTAAAACCTCCAGTATATATAAGAGGAGAGGAGGAGAGTCCTTGGCACAAGCGCCAAGGCCTCCTTGCTTCGTCCGAAGGAGAGAGGGAGAGGTGGAGTCCACCTCCAATCCTAGTAGGACTAGGATTCACCCTATTTTGCCTTTTTTCACTTTTTCTCTTAGGCCTTTTTTCCTCCAGATGCATGTTCCTCTTGTGGACGTTCCACCAGCCCACTAAGGGCTGGTTTACACCCTCCTACAGCCCATGTAGCCTCTTGGGTCGAAATACCCCTCCCGGTGGCCTCCCTGTACACTACCGGCACTCCCGATACACTACCGATGAGCCCGAAACTTTTTCGGCGACAAAAACAGGACTTCCTATATATGAATCTTTACCTCCGGACCATTCCGGAGCTCCTCGTGATGTCCAGGATATCATCCGGGACTCTGAACAAACTTCGGTCACCACCATACATAACTCTATACTACCGAAACGTCACCAAACCATAAGTGTGCAGACCCTGCGGGTTCGAGAACTATGTAGACATGACCGAGACACCTCTACGGTCAATAACCAATGGCGAGACCTGGATGTCCACATTGGTTCCTACATATTCTACGAAGATCTTTATCAGTCGAACCTCTATGTCAAGGATTCAATTAATCCCGTATGATGTTCCCTTTGTTCTTCGATATGTTAGTCGCCCGAGATTTGATCGTCGGTATCTCTATACCTAGTTCAACCTTGTTACTGGCAAGTCTCTTTTACTCGTTCCATAATAAAAGATCCCATAACTAACACTTAGTCACTTTGCTTGCAAGGCTTATCGTGATGTTGTATTACCAAGTGGGCCCTGAGATACCTCTCCGTCACACGGAGTAACAAATCCCAGTCTTGATCCATGCCAACTCAACATACACCCTCGGAGACACCTATAGAGCACCTTTATAGTCATCCAGTTACGTTGTGACGTTTGATACACACAAGGTACTCCTCCGATATCTATGGGTTGCATGATCTCATGGTCATAGGAACATATACTTGACATGCAGAAAACAGTAGCAATAAACTGACACGATCATAAGCTACGTTTGTAGGTTGGGTCTTTTCCATCACATTATTCTCCTAATGATGTGATCCCATTGTCAAATGATATCTCATGTTCATGGCTAGGAAACTTTAACCATCTTTCGATCAACGAGCTAGTTCACTAGAGGCATACTAGGGACATTGTGTTTGTATATGTATCCACACATGTATCTGTTGGAAATATGCCCTAGAGGCAATAATAAATTAGTTATTATCATATTTCCTTGTTCATGATAATCGTTTATTATCCATGCTATAATTGTATTGATCGGAGACTTAAATGCATGTGTGGATACATAGACAAAACCATGTCCCTAGTATGCCTCTAATGGACTAGCTCGTTGATCAAAGGATGGTTAAGGTTTCCTAGCCATGGACATGAGATGTCATTTGATAACGGGATCACATCATTAGGAGAATGATGTGATGGATAAGACCCAAACTACAAACATAGCATATGATCGTGTCAGTTTATTGCTACTGTTTTCTGCATGTCAAGTATATGTTCCTATGACCATGAGATCATGCAACTCACGGATATCGGAGGAGTGCCTTGTGTGTATCAAACGTCGCAACGTAACTGGGTGACTATAAAGGTGCTCTACAGGTATCTCCGATGGTGTTTGTTGAGTTGGCATGGATCGAGACTGGGATTTGTTACTCCGTGTGACGGAGAGGTATCTCAGGGCCCACTCGGTAATACAACATCACAACAAGCCTTGCAAGCAATGTGGCTAAGTGTTAGTCACGGGATCTTGTATTACGGAACGAGTAAAGAGACTTGCCAGTAACGAGGTTGAACTAGGTATGGAGATACCGACGATCGAATCTCGGGCAAGTAACATACCGAAGAACAAAGGGGACGTTATACGGGATTAACTGAATCCTTGACATAGAGGTTCGACCGATAAAGATCTTCGTAGAATATGTAGGAACCAATGTGGACGTCCAGGTCCCGCCATTGGTTATTGACCGTAGAGGTGTCTCGGTCATGTCTACATAGTTCTCGAACCCGCAGGGTCTGCACACTTAAGGTTCGGTGACGTTTCGGTAGTGTAGAGTTATGTATGGTGGTGACCGAAGGTTGTTCGGAGTCCCGGATGAGATCCCGGACGTCACGAGGAGCTCCGGAATGGTCCGGAGGTAAAGATTCATATATAGGAAGTCCCAGTTTGGTTTCCGGAAAAGTTTCGGGCTCATCGGTAGTGTACCGGGAGTATCGGTATTGTACCGGGAGTACCGGTAGTGTACCGGAGGACCTCCGGGAGGGGTATTTCGACCCCAAGAGGTCCATGGGCTGTGGGAGAATAATAACCAGCCCTTAGTGGGCTGGGAAAACAGCCACAAAGGCCCATGGCGTAGGAGAGAAAGTCCTAAAGCAAAAAGTGGAAAATCAGCCAATAGGAGGCAATCCTACTCCAACTAGGATTGGAGGTGAAGTAGGATTGCTCCCACCTCCTATTTCGGCCGACCCAAAGGCCTTGGCTGCCTCTCCTCTCCTCTCCTCCTATATATACTAGTGGATTGGGTGGTTTTTGGACAGAATTTCCGGCCACGTGCTACCCGTTTCACCGGTGCACAGTTTCTCCTCTAGATCGGATTTCTGCAGCGCTTAGGCGAAGCCCTGCCGGAATTGCTCCACCACCAACATCACCGGAGCGCCGTCATGCTACCGGTGAACTCTCTCTCATCTCCACCTCCTCTTGCTGGATCAAGATGGTGGAGATCGTCATCAAGCTGCACGTGTGCTGAACGCGGAGGTGCCGTCCGTTCGGCGCTAGATCGGAAGGACCGTGATCGAGATCGCGAGACGGTTCGTGATGTGATCACGGAACGGATCGTGATGAGTTCGCGGGACAGATCGTGATCAAGATCGTGAGACGGATCGTGATGAGTTCACGGGACGGATCATGATGTGTTCGCGGGACGGTTCGTGATTGGATCGCGGGACGCTCGGCGATTTGGATCGCGAAGAAGTTCGACTACACCAACCGCGTTTCTTAACGCTTCCCGCTTAGCGATCTACAAGGGTACGTAGATCCACTCTCCCTCTCGTAGATGCTCATCACCATGGATAGGTTTGCGTGTGCGTAGGAAAATTTTTGTTTCCCATGCGACGTTCCCCAACAGTGGCATCATGAGCTAGGTTGATGGTTCGATGAGATCTCGAGTAGAACACAAAAGGTTTGTGGGCGTTGATGCTTAGATTGCTTCCTCCCTTGGTCGTATTTTGGTTCAGCGGGATTGTGAGATGAAGCGGCCCGGACCAACATTACTCGTACGCTTACGAGAGACCGGTTCCCTCGACGCAACTTGTTGCCTAGATGGCTTGCGGGTGACAGTTTCTCTCACTTTAGTTGGATCGGATTCGACAAAGGCGGTCCTTGAGAAGGTTGAAAAGCAAACTAGTGTATCACCGTTGTGGTTTATGCGTAGGTGAGAATCGTTCTTGCTAGATACCCATAGCAGCCACGTAAAACATGCAACAACAATTAGAGGACGTCTAACTTGTTTTTGCAGGGTATGTTGTGATGTGATATGGCCAATTACATGATGAGATATATGTGATGTATGAGATGATCATGTGATGTATAGAATTTCACGACTTGCATGTCGTTGAGTACGGCAACCGGCAGGAGCCATAGGGTTGTCTTTAATTATTGTATGACCTGCGTGTCAATCATTAAGCGCTATGTAATGCTTTACTTTATCGCTAAGCAGTAGCAATAGAAGTAGAAGCAGGGCTGGCGCCACAACCCCAATGGCAACACATTGATGGAGATCAAGATGATGGAGATCATGGTGTTGTGCCGGTGACGATGGAGATCATGCCGGTGTTTCGAAGATGGAGATCTTAAACACAAGTTCATGGCCATATCATGTCACTTATGAATTGCATGAGATGTTAATCCTTTTATGCACCTTGTTTTGCTTAGTACGGCGGTAGCATTATAAGGTGATCCCTCACTTGAATTTCAAGATGAACTGTGTTCTCCCCGAGTGTGCACCGTTGCGAAAGTTCGTCGTGTTGAGACACCACGTGATGATCGGGTGTGATAGACTCTACGTTCACATACAACGGGTGCAAGCCAGATTTGCACGCGCAGAACACTCGGGTTAAACTTGACGAGCCTAGCATGTACAGACATGGCCTCGGAACACGAGAGACCGAAAGGTCGAACATGAGTCATATAGTAGATATGATCAACATAATGATGTTCACCATTGCAGCCACCTCAACTCACGTGATGATCGGACTTGAGTTGGTGAATTTGGATCATGTATCACTCGAATGATCGGAGGGATGTCAATTTGAGTGGGAGTTCTTAAATAATATGATTAATTGAACTCATTATCATGAACATAGTCAAAGTGTCTTTGCAAATTATGTTGTAGATTACTAGCTCGCGTTGTGGCTCCCTTGTATTTTTATATGTTCCTAGAGAAATAGAATTGAAAGATGTTGGTAGCAATATTGCGGACTGGGTCCGTGATCTGAGGATTGTCCTCATTGCTGCACAGAAGGCTTATGTCCTTAATGCACCGCTCGGTGCGCCACCCCCTCTAGCGTCGTCTATAGATGTTGTGAACATCTGACAGGCACGTTTCGATGACTACTTGATAGTTTTGTGCGTCATGCATTACGGCTTAGAATTGAGGCTCCGAAACGTTTTGAACGTCACGGAACATATGAGATGTTCTAGGGGCAGAGATTGTGATCTCAGGCTCGTGCCTGTGTTGCGAGATATGAGATCTCCAACAAGATTCTTTGCCTGTAAGATGAAGGAGAATAGCTCAATCGTTGAGCATGTACTCAGATTGTCTGGGTACTACAATCGCTTGAATCAAGTGGGAGTTGATCTTCCAGATAAGATAGTGATTGATATAGTTCTCCAAGTCACTGTCACTAAAGCTACTAGAACTTAAGTGATGAACTATAATACACCAGGGATAGAAGTATTGATCCCTGAGCTGTTCGCGATGTTTGACACCGCGAAGGTAGAAATCAAGAAGGAGCGTCAAGTGTTGATGGTTAATCAAACCACTAGTTTCGAAAAGGGCAAGATCAAGGAGGGAAACTTCATGGATAGCAAGTCAGTTGCTGCTCCAGTGAAGCAACCCAAAGTTGAACTCAAACCCGAGACTAAGTGCTTCTATTATGAGGCGAGAGGTCGCTGAAGCGGAACAACCCTAGATACTTGGTAGATAAGAAGGCTGGCAACATTGATAGAAGTATATTTGATATACGAGTTACTAATGTGTACCTTGCTAGTACTCTTAGTAGCACCTGGGTATTGGATACCGGTTCGGTTGCTAAATGTTAGTAACTCGAAATAAAAGCTACGGAATAAACGGAGAACTAGCTAAGGGTGAGGTGACGATATGTGTTGGAAGTGTTTCCAAGGTTGATGTGATCAACATCGCACGCTCTCTCTACCTTCAGGATTAGTGACGAACCTAAATAAATGTTATTTGGTGTTTTGCGTTGAGCATGAACATGATTAGATCATGTTTATTGCAATACGGTTATTCATTTAAGTTAGAGAATAATGGTTATTCTGTTTACATGAATAATACCTTCAATGGTCATGCACCCAGTGAGAATGGTTTGTTGAAATCTTGATCGTAGTATTACACATGTTCATAACATTGATGTCAAAAGATACAAAGTTAATAATGATAGTACCACATACTTGTGGCACTGCCGCTAAATGTCATATTGGTATAAAGCGCATGTAGAAACTCCATGCTGATGGATATTTGGACTCATTCGATTTCGAATCGGTTGAGACATGCGAACCATGCCTCTTGGGCAAGATGACTAAAGGACCCCGTTGGATGGAGCGGGCAAGTGATTCATTGGAAATGATACATGTTGATGTATGCAATCTAGTGAGTCTTGTAGTGTGCAGTGGATATCGTTATTTTCTTACCTTCACTGATGATTTGAGTAGATATAGTGTATATTTACTTAATGAAACACAAGTCTGAATCGTTTGAAAGGTTCAAGCAAATTCAGAGTGAAGTTTAAAGATCATCGTGACAAGAAGATAAAAATGACTGCGATATGATCGTGGAGGTGAATATCTGAGTCACGAGTTTGGCATACAACTTAAGACAATGTGAAAGTTGTTTCACAACTAAACGCCACCTGGAACACCATAGTGTGATGGTGTGTCCGAACATCATAGTTATGCTCTATTGGACATGGTGCGTGCTATGATGTCTCTTGTCGTTTTACTACTATAATTTTGGGGTTATGCATTAGAGACAACTACATTCACTTTAAATAGGGCACCATCTAAATCCGTTGAGATGACACCATATGAATTATGGTTTGATAGAAACCTAAGCTGTCGTTTCTTAATACTTGGGGCTGCGGCACTTGTGTGAAAAATGTTTTCACCTAATGAGGTCGAACCCAAGGCGGACAAATGCATCTTCATAGAATACCCTAAGATCAGTTGGGTGAACCTTCTATCTCAGATCCGAGTGCAAAGTGGTTGTTACTAAAACGGATCCTTTCTCGAGGAAAGGTTTCTCTCGAAAGAATTGAGTGGGAGGAAGATAGAACTTGATGAGGTTGTTAAACCTTTGTTCAACCAGAGAGTAGCGCAGCGCAGAAAGATGTTTCTGTGAAGCCTACGTTAGTTGAAGAGGAAGTTAATGATGATGATCATGAAGCTTCAGGATCAAGTTACTATCGAACTTCGTGGGTCGACAAGGATGTGTACTGCTCCTAAGCGGTACGACAACCCTGTCTTCGAGGTCATGTTGTTGGACAGCGATGAACCTACGAGCTATGGAGAAGCGATGATGGGCCCGGATTCCGACAAATGGTTAGAGACCATGAAATCCGAGATAGGATCCATTTATGAAAACCAAGTATAGACTTTGGTAGACTTGCTCGTTAGACGGCAGGTCGTTGAGTACAAATGGACCTTTAGAATGAAGACAGACACTGATGGTGAATGTCACCATTTGTAAAGCTCGACTTGTTGCAAAGTTGTTTGTGACAAGTTCAAGGAGTTGACTGCGAGGAGGCTTTCTCACTCGTAGCGATGCTAAAAGTCTGTTGGAATTATGTTAGCAGTTGCTGCATTTTCAATTACGAAATCTGGCAGATGGATGTCAAAACGTCGTTTCCTTAACGGTTTACTTAAGGAAAGGTTGTATGTGATACAACCAGAAGGTTTTGTCAGTCCTAAGGATGCTAAAAGATGAGAGAGCTTCAGTGATCCTTCTATGGACTGAAGCAAGCATCTCGGAGTTGGAATATACACTTTGATGAGGTGATCAAAGTTTTTGTAGTTTATACAAAGTTTACGAGAAACTTGTATTTGCAATAAAGTGAATGGGAGCACTATAGAGTTTCTGATAAGTATATGTGGTTGACATATTGTTGATCGGAAATAATGTAGAATTTCTGGAAGGCATAAAAGGTTGTTTGAAAAGTGTTTTTCAAATGAAGACCTGGATAAAGCTACCTAATTGTTGAGCATCAAAATCTATAGAGATAGATCAAGATGCTTGATGAGACTTTCAATGAGTGCATACCTTGACAAGATTTTGAAAGAGTTCAAAATGGATCAGCCAGAGAAATAGTTCTCGTCTGATTTGTAAGGTGTGAAGTTGAGTGAGACTCAAAGCTCGACAACGGCAGAAGAAAGAGAAAGGATGAATGTCGTCCCCTATGCCTTAGCCATAGGCTCTATATTATGCCATGCTGTGTACCGCACCTATGTGTGCCTTGCCACGAGTCTGTCAAGGGGTACAAGAGTGGTCCAGGAGTGGATCACTGGACAGCGGTCGGAATTATCCTTAGTAACCAGAGGACTAAGGAAATGTTTCTTGATTATGGAGGTGATAAAGAGTTCGTCGTAAAGAGTTACGTCGATGCAAGCTTTAACACCTATCCGGATGACTAGTAGTAGCAATCTGGATACGTATAGTGGAGCAGCCATTTGGAAATAGTACCAAGTGGAGTGTGGTAGCAGTGATTACGGTTTGACATAGAGATTTGCAAAGTACACACGGATCTGAATATCGCAGACCCGTTGACTATAAGACCTCTCTCACATGCAAAGCATGATCGAGCCCCAAAACTCATTGGGTGTTAGATTCATAACAATGCGAATCACATGGTGATGTGAACTAGATTATTGACTCTAGTGCAAGTGGGAGACTGTTGGAAATATGCCCTAGAGGCAATAATAAATTAGTTATTATCATATTTCCTTGTTCATGATAATCGTTTATTATCCATGCTATAATTGTATTGATCGGAGACTTAAATGCATGTGTGGATACATAGACAAAACCATGTCCCTAGTATGCCTCTAATGGACTAGCTCGTTGATCAAAGGATGGTTAAGGTTTCCTAGCCATGGACATGAGATGTCATTTGATAACGGGATCACATCATTAGGAGAATGATGTGATGGATAAGACCCAAACTACAAACATAGCATATGATCGTGTCAGTTTATTGCTACTGTTTTCTGCATGTCAAGTATATGTTCCTATGACCATGAGATCATGCAACTCACGGATATCGGAGGAGTGCCTTGTGTGTATCAAACGTCGCAACGTAACTGGGTGACTATAAAGGTGCTCTACAGGTATCTCCGATGGTGTTTGTTGAGTTGGCATGGATCGAGACTGGGATTTGTTACTCCGTGTGACGGAGAGGTATCTCAGGGCCCACTCGGTAATACAACATCACAACAAGCCTTGCAAGCAATGTGGCTAAGTGTTAGTCACGGGATCTTGTATTACGGAACGAGTAAAGAGACTTGCCAGTAACGAGGTTGAACTAGGTATGGAGATACCGACGATCGAATCTCGGGCAAGTAACATACCGAAGAACAAAGGGGAC
Source organism: Hordeum marinum (assembly GCA_022496015.1). Lineage (NCBI taxonomy): Eukaryota > Viridiplantae > Streptophyta > Magnoliopsida > Poales > Poaceae > Hordeum > Hordeum marinum. Next base: position 536,095,228 of record CM039673.1, read on the forward strand.
GTTATACGGGATTAACTGAATCCTTGACATAGAGGTTCGACCGATAAAGATCTTCGTAGAATATGTAGGAACCAATGTGGACGTCCAGGTCCCGCCATTGGTTATTGACCGTAGAGGTGTCTCGGTCATGTCTACATAGTTCTCGAACCCGCAGGGTCTGCACACTTAAGGTTCGGTGACGTTTCGGTAGTGTAGAGTTATGTATGGTGGTGACCGAAGGTTGTTCGGAGTCCCGGATGAGATCCCGGACGTCACGAGGAGCTCCGGAATGGTCCGGAGGTAAAGATTCATATATAGGAAGTCCCAGTTTGGTTTCCGGAAAAGTTTCGGGCTCATCGGTAGTGTACCGGGAGTATCGGTATTGTACCGGGAGTACCGGTAGTGTACCGGAGGACCTCCGGGAGGGGTATTTCGACCCCAAGAGGTCCATGGGCTGTGGGAGAATAATAACCAGCCCTTAGTGGGCTGGGAAAACAGCCACAAAGGCCCATGGCGTAGGAGAGAAAGTCCTAAAGCAAAAAGTGGAAAATCAGCCAATAGGAGGCAATCCTACTCCAACTAGGATTGGAGGTGAAGTAGGATTGCTCCCACCTCCTATTTCGGCCGACCCAAAGGCCTTGGCTGCCTCTCCTCTCCTCTCCTCCTATATATACTAGTGGATTGGGTGGTTTTTGGACAGAATTTCCGGCCACGTGCTACCCGTTTCACCGGTGCACAGTTTCTCCTCTAGATCGGATTTCTGCAGCGCTTAGGCGAAGCCCTGCCGGAATTGCTCCACCACCACCATCACCGGAGCGCCGTCATGCTACCGGTGAACTCTCTCTCATCTCCACCTCCTCTTGCTGGATCAAGATGGTGGAGATCGTCATCAAGCTGCACGTGTGCTGAACGCGGAGGTGCCGTCCGTTCGGCGCTAGATCGGAAGGACCGTGATCGAGATCGCGAGACGGTTCGTGATGTGATCACGGAACGGATCGTGATGAGTTCGCGGGACAGATCGTGATCAAGATCGTGAGACGGATCGTGATGAGTTCACGGGACGGATCATGATGTGTTCGCGGGACGGTTCGTGATTGGATCGCGGGACGCTCGGCGATTTGGATCGCGAAGAAGTTCGACTACACCAACCGCGTTTCTTAACGCTTCCCGCTTAGCGATCTACAAGGGTACGTAGATCCACTCTCCCTCTCGTAGATGCTCATCACCATGGATAGGTTTGCGTGTGCGTAGGAAAATTTTTGTTTCCCATGCGACGTTCCCCAACAGTGGCATCATGAGCTAGGTTGATGGTTCGATGAGATCTCGAGTAGAACACAAAAGGTTTGTGGGCGTTGATGCTTAGATTGCTTCCTCCCTTGGTCGTATTTTGGTTCAGCGGGATTGTGAGATGAAGCGGCCCGGACCAACATTACTCGTACGCTTACGAGAGACCGGTTCCCTCGACGCAACTTGTTGCCTAGATGGCTTGCGGGTGACAGTTTCTCTCACTTTAGTTGGATCGGATTCGACAAAGGCGGTCCTTGAGAAGGTTGAAAAGCAAACTAGTGTATCACCGTTGTGGTTTATGCGTAGGTGAGAATCGTTCTTGCTAGATACCCATAGCAGCCACGTAAAACATGCAACAACAATTAGAGGACGTCTAACTTGTTTTTGCAGGGTATGTTGTGATGTGATATGGCCAATTACATGATGAGATATATGTGATGTATGAGATGATCATGTGATGTATAGAATTTCACGACTTGCATGTCGTTGAGTACGGCAACCGGCAGGAGCCATAGGGTTGTCTTTAATTATTGTATGACCTGCGTGTCAATCATTAAGCGCTATGTAATGCTTTACTTTATCGCTAAGCAGTAGCAATAGAAGTAGAAGCAGGGCTGGCGCCACAACCCCAATGGCAACACATTGATGGAGATCAAGATGATGGAGATCATGGTGTTGTGCCGGTGACGATGGAGATCATGCCGGTGTTTCGAAGATGGAGATCTTAAACACAAGTTCATGGCCATATCATGTCACTTATGAATTGCATGAGATGTTAATCCTTTTATGCACCTTGTTTTGCTTAGTACGGCGGTAGCATTATAAGGTGATCCCTCACTTGAATTTCAAGATGAACTGTGTTCTCCCCGAGTGTGCACCGTTGCGAAAGTTCGTCGTGTTGAGACACCACGTGATGATCGGGTGTGATAGACTCTACGTTCACATACAACGGGTGCAAGCCAGATTTGCACGCGCAGAACACTCGGGTTAAACTTGACGAGCCTAGCATGTACAGACATGGCCTCGGAACACGAGAGACCGAAAGGTCGAACATGAGTCATATAGTAGATATGATCAACATAATGATGTTCACCATTGCAGCCACCTCAACTCACGTGATGATCGGACTTGAGTTGGTGAATTTGGATCATGTATCACTCGAATGATCGGAGGGATGTCAATTTGAGTGGGAGTTCTTAAATAATATGATTAATGGTTCCTTGGCCAGAGCAATGGCACCAGTGTTGTCACAGAACATGTTCATTGGATTCAGTGCACTGGGCACTACTCCAAGATCTGTCATGAACTGCTTCATCCAGACACCTTCCTTTGTTGCCTCCGAGGCTGCGATGTATTCTGCTTCGCACGTAGAATCATCTACCACGCTTTGCTTGGAACTGCACCAGCTTACCGCTCCCCCGTTAAGAATAAATATGTATCCGATTTGCGACATAGAGTCGTCCGGATTAGTGTCAAAGCTTGCATTGACGTAGCCCTTTACGACAAGCTCTTCATCACCTCCATAAACAAGAAACATTTCCTTAGTCCTTTTCAGGTACTTAAGGATATTCTTGACCGCTTGCCAGTGCTCCATTCCAGGATCACTTTGAAACCTTCCGGCCATACTTATGGCAAGGCTGACATCGGGTCTTGTGCACTGCATTGCATACATGATAGAGCCTATGGCTGAAGCATAGGGGATGACACTCATCTTTTCTCTATCTTTTGTAGTTACTGGGCATTGAGTCTTACTCAACTTTACACCTTGTAACATAGGCAAGAACCCCTTCTTGGACTGTTCCATTTTGAACTTCTTCAAAACTTTATCAACGCATGTGCTCTGTGAAAGTGGTATTAAGTGTCTCGGTCTATCTCTATAGATCTTAATGCCTAATATGAAAGCAGCTTCTCCTAGGTCCTTCATTGAAAAACTCTTGTTCAAATATTCCTTCATGCTTTCCAGCATTTCTATATTGTTTCCAATCAGCAATATGTCATCCACATATAACACTAGAAACGCTATAGAGCTCCCACTCACTTTCTTGTAAATACAAGCTTCTCCGTAAACTTGTATAAACTCAAACGCTTTGATCACCTCATCAAAGCGCTTATTCCAACTCCGAGATGCTTGCACCAGTCCATAAATGGATCGCTGGAGTTTGCAAACTTTGTCAACATTCTCTGGATCGACAAAACCTTCGGGTTGCATCATATACAACTCTTCCTCAAGGAAACCGTTGAGGAACGCTGTTTTGACATCCATCTGCCAAATTTCATAGTCGAAATAAGCATCTATTGCTAACATGATTCTGACAGACTTAAGCATCGCTACGGGTGAGAAAGTCTCATCGTAGTCAACTCTTTGAACTTGTGAAAAACCCTTTGCCACAAGTCGAGCTTTATAGACGGTGACATTACCGTCCGTGTCTGTCTTCTTTTTAAAGATCCAATTGTTCTGAATGGCCTTTCGCCCTTCAGGTAATACTTCCAAAGTCCATACTTTGTTTTCATACATGGATCCCATCTCGGATTTCATGGCCTCTAACCATTTCTCGGAATACGGGCCCATCACCGCTCCTCCATAGCTCGTAGGTTCATTGTTGTCCAACAACATAACCACCAAGACAGAGTTGCCGTACCACTCAGGGGTAGTACGCGGCCTTGTCAACCTACGAGGTTCAATAGCAGCTTGATCCGAAGCTTCATGATCATCATCATGAACTTCCTCTTCTACCATCGTAGGTTCTACAGAAACATCTTTCTGCATTGTGCTACTTTCTGGTTGAAGTAAAGGTTCAATAACCTCATCAAGCTCTATTTTCCTCCCACTCAATTCTTTCGAGAGAAACTCTTTCTCAAGAAATATTCCGTTCTTAGCGACAAACACTTTGCCTTCGGATCTGAGATAGAATGTATACCCAACTGTCTCTTTCGGGTATCCTATGAAGACGCATTTCTCCGCTTTGGGTTCCAGCTTTTCAGGCTGATGCTTTTTGACATAAGCATCACATCCCCAAACTTTAAGAAACAACAACTTTGGCTTCTTGCCAAACCATAGTTCATATGGTGTCATCTCAACGGATTTTGATGGTCCCCTATTTAAAGTGAATGCAGCTGTCTCTAATGCATAAGCCCAAAACGATAGTGGCAAATCAGCAAGAGACATCATAGAACGCACCATATCTAATAAGGTTCGATTACGACGTTCAGACACACCATTACGCCGTGGTGTTCCGGGCGGTGTCAACTGTGAAACAATTCCACAGTGTCTTAAGTGACTGCCAAACTCATAACTCAAATATTCACCTCCTCGATCAGATCGCAGGAACTTAATCTTTTTGTTACGATGATTCTCAACTTCACTCTGAAATTGCTTGAAGTTTTCAAACATTTTTGACTTGTGTTTCATTAAGTAAATATACCCATATCTACTTAAGTCAGCAGTGAAGGTGAGAAAATAATAATATCCACCACGCGATGTAACATTCATTGGACCGCACACATTAGTATGTATGATTTCCAATAAGTCTCTCGCCTGTTCCATTTTTCCAGACAACAGCGTTTTAGTCATCTTGCCCATGAGGCGTTCACATGTGTCAAGTGATTCAAAATCAAGTGACTCCAAAAGTCCATCAACATGGACCTTCCTCATGCGTTTTACACCAATATGACCTAAACGGCAGTGCCACAAGAAAGTGGTACTATCATTATCAACTCTACATCTTTTGGCATCAATGTTATGAACATGTCTGTCATCACTATCAAGATTTAATATGAATAAACCCCTAACATTGGGTGCATGACCGTAAAAGATATTACTCATATAAATAGAACAACCTTTATTCTCTGATTTAAATGATTAATCATCTCGCAATAAACAAGATCCAGATATAATGTTCATGCTTAACGCAGGCACAAAATAACAATTATTCAGGTTCATCACTAATCCCGATGGTAATCAAAGAGAGAGCATGCCGACGGCGATCACATCAACCTTGGAACCATTTCCCACGTGCATCGTCACTTCGTCCTTGGCCAGCCTTCATTTATTCCGTAGTTCCTGCTTTGAGTTGCAAATGTGAGCAATCGAACCGGTATCAAATACACAGGCACTACTACGAGAGCTAGTAAGGTACACATCAATAACATGTATATCATATATACCTTGTTTGTCATTGGCCGCCTTCTTGTCAGCCAGGTACTTGGGGAAGTTCCGCTTCCAGTGACCCGTTCCCTTGCAATGAAAACACTCAGTTTCTGGCTTGGGTCCATTCTTGGGCTTCTTTACAGGAGTAGCAACTGCTTTGCCATCCTTCTTGGTTTTACCCTTCTTGCCCTTGCCCTTGACTTTGCCATTTTTCTTGAAACTAGTGGTTTTATTGACCATCAACACTTGATGTTCTTTCTGGATTTCAGAATCAGCGACTTTTAGCATCGCAAACAGCTCGGCGACTGACTTGTTCATCCCGTGCATGTTATAGTTGATGACAAAGCTCTTGTAACTAGGTGGCAGTGATTGAAGAACTGTGTCAGTGATCGCCTATGGTGGAAGAGCAATTCCCAACTCCGCTAGACGAGTTGAATACCTAGACATTCTAAGTATATGTTCACTGATAAACCCATTCTCCTCCATCTTGCAAGCATAGAACTTATCGGAGGTTTCATACGTCTCGATATGGGCATTCTTCTGAAAGATAAACTTCAATTCCTGGAACATCTCATATGCTCCATGACGTTCAAAACGTCTTTGAAGTCCCGGTTCTAAGCCATACAATATTGCACACTGAACTATTGAGTAATCTCCAGTACATGCCTCCCAAGCATTCTTAACGTCTTCGGAGGTCATGTCTTCTGGTTGGTCACCAAGCGGTGCAACAAGGACATATGATTTCTGGGAAGCCGTGAGGATAATCCTCAGATTGCGGGCCCAGTCAACAAAATTACTTCCATCATCTTTCAGTTTAGCTTTCTCTAGGAACGCATTAAAATTCAGGGGTGCTACTGCGCGAGCCATTGATCTACAACATAAATATGCAAAGTTTACTTAGACTATTGTTCAAGATAATGAGTTTAGTTAATCAAATTACTAAAGCTCCCACTCAAATTGACATCCCTCAGGTCATCTGAGTGTCACATGATCCAAATCCACCAACTCAAGTCCGATCATCACGTGAGTTGAGGTGGCTTCAAAGGTGAACATCATTATGTTGATCATATCTACTCTATGACTCATGTTCGACCTTTCGGTCTCTTGTGTTCCGAGGCCATGTCTGTACATGCTAGCCTCGTCAAGTTTAACCCGAGTGTTCTGCGTGTGCAACACTGGCTTGCACCCGTTGTATGTGAACGAGGTGTCTATCACACCTGACCATCATGTGGTGTCTCAACACGACGAACTTTCGCAACGGTGCACACTCGGGGAGAACACTATTTTATCTTGAAATTTAAGTGAAGGATCACCTTATAATGATACCATCATACTAAGCAAAACAAGGTGCATAAAAGGATTAACATCACATGCAATTCATAACTGACAAGATATGGCCCTGAACTTGTGCTTTAGATCTCCATCTTGAAAGCACCGGCATGATCTCCATCATCACCGGCACGACACCATGATCTCCATCATCTTGATCTCCATCAACGTGTCACCATCGAGGTTGTCACGCCCTGCATGCTTCTATTACTATTGCTACCTTTAGCGATAAAGTAAAGCATTACATAGCGCTTAATGATTGACACGCAGGTCATACAATAATTAAAGACAACCCTATGGCTCCTGCCGATTGCCGTACTCATCGACATGCAAGTCGTGAAATTCTATACATCACATGATCATCTCATACATCACATATATCACATCATGTAATTGGCCATATCACATCACAACATACCCTAGAAAAACAAGATAGACGTCCTCTAATTGTTGTTGCATGTTTTACATGGCTGCTACGGGTTTCTAGCAAGAACGATTCTCACCTACGCATAAACCACAACGGTGATACATAATTTGCTTTTCAACCTTCTCAAGGACCGCCTTTGTCAAATCCGATCCAACTAAAGTGAGAGAAACTACCACCCGCAAGACATCTAGGCAACAAGTTGCGTCGAGGGAACCGGTCTGTCGTAAGCGTACGAGTAATGTTGGTCCGGGACGCTTCATCTCACAATACCGCTGAACCAAAATCCGATCAAGGGAGGAAGCAATCTAAGCATCAACGCCCACAAACCTTTTGTGTTCTACTCGAGATCTCATCTACACATAGACCTAGCTCATGATGCCACTGTTGGGGAACGTTACATGGGAAACAAAATTTTTCCTACGCACATGCAAATCTATCCATGGTGATGAGCATCTACGAGAGGAAGAGTGGATCTACATACCCTTGTAGATCGCTAAGCGGGAAGCGTTAAGAAACGCGGTTGGTGTAGTCGAACGTCTTCGCGATCCAAATCGCCATGCGTCCCGCGATCCAATCATGATCCGTCCCGCCATCCAATCATGATCCGTCTCGCGATCTGATCACGATCCGTCCCACGAACTTGATCACGATCCGTCCCACGAACTTGATCACGACCCTTCCGATCTAGCACCAAACGGACGGCACCTCCGCGTTCAGCACACGTACAGCTTGATGACGATCTCTGCCGTCTTGATCCAGCAAGAAGGAGTGGAGAGGAAGAACAGTTCTCCGGCAATCTGACGGCGCTCCGGCGATGGCGGTGGAGTAATTCCGATAGGGCTTCGCCTAAGCACTACAGAAAACCGATCTAGAGGAGAAACTATGCACTGGTGGAACGGGTAGCACGTGGCTGAAAATCTAGTGCAAAAACCCTAAAACCTCCAGTATATATAAGAGGAGAGGAGGACAGGCCTTGGCACAAGGGCCAAGGCTTCCTTGCTTCAGCCGAAGGAGAGAGGGAGAGGTGGAGTCCACCTCCAATGCTAGTAGGACTAGGATTCACCCTATTTTGCCTTTTTTCACTTTTTCTCTTAGGCCTTTTATCCTCCAGCCACATGGGCCTCTTGTGGATGTTCCACAAGCCCACTAAAGGCTGGTTTAAACCCTCCTACAGCCCATGTAGCCTCTTGGCTCGAAATATGTAGGGGAACGCGACAGAAAACAAAAATTTCGGTATAGCGAGCACGCCCAGGACCACTATGGAGAATGCATACAAGGTTTGATCTGATCCGTACCGACTCGTAGCGCAGCGGAAGAAGAGTCGGTGGAGATCGTTGGTGCAGATCCCTGCAGCTAGGATTTACAACCTCCCAACCGCGAGGATGTACTCCCTCGTCGGACAGCCCTTCGGGAGGCGGTCGGACAGTCCCCCGGACGATGTCGCGGACAGCCCTTCGGGAGGACCCTCGAAACTCGAACGGAGACTCGGACGGCCCTTCAGGAGGACTCTCGAAAATCGACCCGAGACTCGGACAGCCCTTCGGGCAAAAGATCGAAACTACGAACTCTCTACGGGGTTGCACACATACGGTGTCATCTATCCGGCAGGGCTTCGCCGTCCAGAACTAGTTCCTGCCGGAACCCAGACAGCCTTTCGGCTCTACGAAAAACTCTTTTCGTGGGAGGGAGAGAGAGAGCTTGCAAAGCAAAGCATGTGTATGAGAGCAAAGGATGCGTGTGGAGAGTGCATCTCCACCTCTATTTATAGGAAAACCCAAGGGGTAGGGTGGCACTTGAAATACCCAAAATGCCCATGAGGTGAGCACACCACAAGGGCATAAAGGGAAAGCCTCCAAATAGTGTTGCCTGCATCACCATGCCTGCATCACCATGCCTGCATCACCATGCCTGCATCATCCCCTAATAGTATTTCCACTATTCACAATAGTGTTTCCACTATTTACAATAGTGTTTCCACTATACATATATAGTGTTTCCACTATTTACAATAGTGTTTCCACTATACATATATAGTGTTTCCACTATTTATATATATAGTGTTTCTACTATTCAAAATAGTGTTTTCACTATTCACGAAGACATTTTTCTGCGTCCATTAAATCCCAAATTATTTCTGTGTGCCTAGAATAATTCCAGTACCCACTAAAACAATTTTGGACGCGTTCCGAAACAATTCCGGAACAATGTTTTTCTTCAGCGAAAAGCTACCATAGCGGTTCCGGTGGCTCCGGAACACTTCCGGTTTTTTCCTCCGAAAAATCCCAGAAGTCCCCAGAATCATTATGGCACCCTCCAAGAATTTCTAGACGTGTGCTGAAACCATTTTGACTTAATGGTATACTCCGAAACAACTTTTCGGTTTTACCGGAACTATTCCAATGTTCTCTCTCCGGAACTCTTCCGTTGTCTCCGAAACTTTTTCGGTGATTTTCTCTGAGACTCCCTGTCTAGTATTCAGCAGATAGATGACCCTTAAGCATGTGACCCTATAGGTTCGGTGAAGTATAGACATGACCCGGAACACCTTCCGATCAATGATCAGCATCGGAGCCGTGGACACCCATATCGATCCCTATACCCACACGAATAAATATTCGAGTGAACCTCCAGTTGCCATGAGCTATTCCTATTGCTTCACGATATGTTACAATTACCCGAGGTGAGAAACATCGGCATCCTCGTGGATCAACACTTGTCCACAATGCCAGTTACCTCGTTGCCGGTATTGTTCTCTTTTCTCGTTCCCATGTTTTGGCATCCCCGTGATCAAATCACAAAGTGTCTGGCCAGACGATGATGGATACCGTAACACCGAGAGGGCCCAGAGATATCTCTCCATCACCGAAGGAGCAAATCCCAATCTTGAGCTATCAAGTTACTTGACATACTTTTCCATGAACCCGTAAGCCGCCGTAATAGCCACCCATTTACGGATGACGTTTAACAAACCCCAAAGTTCATGAAGCAAGTATGAAGAAACTCGATACTCGCATGGTCTAAGGAATTATGCAAACATTAACTTCTCTGTGTTATTAACCATAAACTTATGACGAATGTATCTCATAGCATAACATCAATTCGGATCGATTCAACACAAGTGTTCTACCAACATCGTGCCCTCAAAATTGCCGGCATGGCCATGCCCCTGATCAGGAAAACAGGATCATCATGCAATACTTGAGCCAGTCTTAGAGGCAAGACTAGGAATACAATTTACCATTTATTATACCACACGTGCACATGAGTTTCCCTCCAAGCCTCGTTTTATTTGCAGACTCGAGAATCATTGCAGTTATAGCATGGATCATAAACATTCATTACAAACTTGGAGATACAAAAGTAACTGATATTACTGCCTCTAGGGCATATCTCCTACAGACTCCCACTTGCACTAGAGTCATAATCTAGTTACATGGCTTCCCTAACACCAATGGCAATCCGGTGTTGCTCATGCTTTGCTCGTGGTAGAGGCTTCCTCATCGGGTCTAACACATTCAGATCCGTGTGAACTTTGCGTACTTTCACTAAACCTTCTTCGACATGATGTCGAATGAGTTTAAATTTGCGTTGAATATGCATTGTCTTATGGTGCGAACATGGCTCCCTTGCCTGAGCCACGGCGCCACTATTGTCACAATAGATCTCCACCGGGTCCAGAGCACTTGGAACCACACCAAGGTCTTCAAGGAATTGCTTGATACCGACAGCTTTCTTGGAGGCTTCTGAAGCAGCCACATATCCCGCCTCCGTTGTAGAATCCGCCACAGTCTTTTGTTTGGAACTTTTCCAATCAACTGCACCGCCGTTCAATAAGAAAACATAGCCCGATTGAGATTTGAAGTCATCTGGGTCAGTCATGAAGCCTGCATCAGTGTAACAACTTACAATAAGCTCTTCATCACCTCCGTACACAAGGAGTAAATCCTTGGTCCTCCTGAGGTACTTAAGAATACCCTTAACTGCGGCCCAGTGTTCCAATCCTGGATCACCTTGGTACCGGCTGCTAACACTTAGCGCATAGGAAACATCCGGTCTTGTACATAGCATGGCATACATAATAGAACCAACTACCGAAGCATATGGAATATCATTCATTTGTACTCGCTCATCGAGGGTCCGAGGACACTGATTCTTGCAAAGCACTGTGCCAGGTGACATGGGGAGTAGGCCTTTCTTGGAGTTCTCCATGTTGAACCTTTTCAACACCTTGTCAATGTACGTGCTTTGGCTTAGCGCTATCAGGCGTCTTGATCTATCTCTATAGATCCTGATGCCCAATACATATGCCGCTTCGCCTAAGTCTTTCATTGAAAAACTCTTCTTCAATGAGTCTTTTATTTCGCTAAGAAATTTCACATCATTTCCAATCAACAATATGTCATCCACATACAAGATTAGAAATGCTTTTGTGCTCCCACTAAACTTCTTGTAAACACAAGATTCTTCATCGTTCCTGATGAAGCCAAACTCTTTGACCATTTCATCAAAACGAATGTTCCAGCTCCTTGATGCTTGCTTCAGACCATAAATGGCTTTCTGAAGCTTGCATACCTTTCTAGTATTCTTAGGATCGACAAAACCTTCTGGCTATATCATGTATACATCCTGTTCAAGGTTTCCATTTAGGAAAGCCGTTTTGACATCCATCTGCCATATTTCATAATCGAAATAAGCAGCAATTGCTAGTAATATCCGAACAGACCTGAGCATGGCTACGGGCGAGAAAGTCTCGTCGTAGTCAACTCCTAGAACTTGCGTGAACCCTTTCGCGACAAGTCTAGCTTTGTGGATAGTAATGTTACCATCTGCGTCCGTCTTTCTTTTGAAAATCCATTTACAACCAATGGGTTTTACGCCATCTGGAAGTTCTTCCAAGTTCCAAACTTGGTTTTCGTACATGGATTCCATCTCGGATCTCATGGCCTTGTGCCATTCCCTTGAGCTAGGCCCCGCCATCGCTTCCTTGTAGTGCGCAGGTTCATCGTCTTCAAGAATGAAGATTTCGTTATGAAACCATTCAGGTGGCTGGATAGCCCTACCTGATCTGCGCGGTTCAGTTACAACATTGTCTGAAGTTTCCGCATCACATGCGACAACTTCCGGCTCGGTTGTAGGGATAATTTGCGGAATTACTTCCGGTTCCTTAGCCATATCAACGATTGCCGAAGATTCACTAATCTCATTAAGCTGTACTGTCCTCCTACTCAATTCTTTAGCGAGAAACTCTTTCTCGAGAAAATGTGCAACCTTTGCAACAAACACTTTGCCCTCGGTTTGGTGGTAGAAGGAATATCCAATGGTGTTATTTGGATAACCTACAAAGTAACATTTGTCTGATCTAGGTTCTAGCTTGGTTGGCTGTAAACGTTTTACGTATGCCTCACAACCCCAAACCTTGAGATGTGACACACTAGGTATCTTCCCATACCACATCTCATGTGGTGTCGTCTCAACAGACTTAGACGGTGCTCTGTTTAATGTATAAGCAGCAGTTTCTAGTGCGTGACCCCAAAAAGATATCGGTAGATCTGTAAGAGACATCATCGACCTTACCATGTCTAACAGGGTTCGGTTACGTTGTTCCGACACTCCGTTTCGCTGTGGAGTTCCGGGAGGCGTAAGCTGTGAAACGATTCCATGATCACTCAGATGTTGGCCAAACTCGTGACTAAGATATTCGCCTCCGCGATCAGACCGCAGAAACTTAATCTTTTTGTTATGATGATTTTCTACCTCATTCTGAAATTCTTTGAACTTTTCAAAGGTTTCCGACTTATGCTTCATCAAGTAGATATAGCCATACCGACTCAAATCATCAGTAAAAGTCACGAAGTAAAAATACCCACCCCGTGCGGCCGTGTTCATTGGACCACATACATCACTATGTATTATTTCCAATAATTCACCCGCCCGTTCAGGATGACCCGTGAACGGCGTCTTGGTCATTTTTCCCATCAAGCAAGCTTCACATGTGTCAAATAATTCAAAATCAAGGGACGGTAAAACTCCATCTTTATGGAGTCTTTGCATGCGTTTCTTTCCGATGTGGCCAAGCCGACAGTGCCACAAGTAAGTGGCGGTGGTATCAGCCTTCTTAAGGCGTTTAGCATTCACGTTAAAGACATCATTTCCACATTCAAGATTTAGTATGAAAAGGCCCCCAACAATGGGTGCAAATCCATAAAACATATCCTTACAATAAAGTGAACAACCATTGTTCTCAGACTTGTAGGAGTACCCGTCGTGCACTAAACATGATCCAGAGATAATGTTTCTACACAACAACGGAACAAAATAACAGTTACTAAGTTCCAAAATAAATCCTGAAGGGAGACGTAGAGGCATAATGCCGACGGCTTGAGCGGCGATCCCAGCGCCATTTCCGACACGCATCACGACTTCATTCTTTGCCAGCTTGCGCACCTTCTGAAGCCCCTGTATCGAGTTGCAAATGTGAGCAACCGATCCGGTATCAAATACCCAAGACTTAGAATTTTCGCTAGCAAGAAAAACGTCAATGACATTAACTTGTATAACAATTATACCTTTTCCGGTTTTCCTGGATTTCTTATCTTCCAGATACTTCTTGCAGTTTCTCTTCCAGTGTCCTGTGCCCTTGCAGTAGAAGCACTCAGTTTCATTCTTGGCTCCGCCCTTAGATTTGCGTTGGAAGCCGGTCTTACCGGCGCCCTTGCCTTTCTTTGGCTTGCCTTTCTTTTTGAAACTGACAGTTTTATTCACAAGCAACACTTGCTTGCGATTTTTCTGCAGTCCTCCTTCAACAGTTTTCAGCATGGCAAGCACCTCATTAGGTGTTTTGTCCATCCCATTCATGTTGTAGTTCATGACAAAACCTCCGTAAGAAGGGGGGAGTGAACAGAGCAACATGTCCATTACATGCTCTTCTGGAAGTGGAAATTCCAGGGTTTTAAGCCTTTCAGCGTAGCCAATCATATTGACTACGTGCTCGCCAACTGAACTGCCCTCAGCCATCTTGGTCTCCGACATCATCTTCATGATATCAAAACGTTCAGACCTTGCATTAAACTTGTAAAGAGCATCCAGATCCTTGATCATATCAAAGGAGTTATGGAATTCAAAACGTTTTTGAAGCTCTGAACTCATGCAAGACAGCATGAGGCACTGCACTAAGTTGTAATCATCATCCTTAGTGGCCCAGACATTCTGTATGTCTACCGCGGCTGTTGCCGCCGGCTTTGGTGGAAGAGCTCCATCAAGCACGTACACTTTCTTAGCGCTCCTGAGGACAATCCTCAGGGTACGGACCCAGTCCGCATAGTTGTTTCCATTCGTAGCTAACTTCTCTTTCTCTAACATCGGGCCTAAGTTGAACGCGCTATTGCGAGCCATTTGATCTACAACGGAAAACACAAGTTCATTTTAGACATTGTTCATAATGATTTTTGGCACTAGTGAATAAACAATTTTATTCTAAAGTGCGCTCCCACTCAAATCAATATCTCTCATAATTGATTGTGAGTGATGCAAGATCCAACTTTCAATTTAGCGTCAAGGATGTAACCATCTCAAGTGACGAGAATTTCAATTGGTAGGCCAACTTGCCAATCACATCTCTATGTGACTCTTGTTCATCTTTCGATGCGTGTGTTCCGAGCTCATGACTTTCATGCCTGAACGTCAAGACAACCAAGTGATCTCGCTGCGAGGTCTCAACTCACCCGCCTCACACTTCTCTAATCGTTCGTATCCATGTAACCATGTGATACCCCGAAGAGATAGGTGCCGTGACGGTGCTACACTTGGGAGAACACTATCTACTTGATATTTTTGTGAGAGATCACCCTAATAAAAAGCGACTACCGCGCAATCAAGAAGGGTGCATCAAGAGGGATAAACATCTCAGGCAATTCATAATAGCATGATATGATATAGCCCCTTCTGACGGAGAAGTCAAGTATTTCTTCGTCTTCGGCATTCGCGTCGGTGTTCACCTTTGCGAAGATTGCCACCACCTTGTCGATGCACCAAATAATATTGCTATCTCTATAGCTAATAAAATAAGTGCATTACATAAGGTTGACACGCAGGTCATTAAAGTGCAATCATATGGCTCCAGCCATCATGCCGAATCATGACACGCAGGTCATGTTAATTACATCATATAGCCATCTCATACATAATCAAATTGAATATGAGCATTGCTATACCACATCACATGCAAACCATCCTGCAAAACCAAGTTAGACGCCTCTAATCGGTTTATGCAAAATTTTATTTTACGTGGCTTCTAAGGTTTTGACTTAAACCGCAGCTACCAACGTTTATCATCAAGTATGATACTTCAAGTTGCTAGATTAACTTTCCAGGGTGTATGAAACACGAGATAGTAAAATCTCGAGCCCCATACTAAACTTCGTCATACGCGTGACCCCCGTGCAGATCATATCTGCATTGCCCTTCGTCTGCGAAACATCCATCTTTCTTTAACTATGGTGGAACCCAAAGACACTGAAGCACTTCGTTGATCTGTCAATCAGCATACTCAGGAGCAGCATGAAAGGATCGCGGATTGCCAGAACTTTGTAAGATTCCACCATTCCATCAAGATCAGGAGTACGCAAATTCACGGGAAGCAACAAGAACATCGGGTAACAGATTTCATCTGCTACCCGCACAAATAATTTTCAGCAATAGATCTCATCTACTACAAAATTATACTATGCAATACTCATACATCTCATGTATTCTAGATCATACCATGCATCTACTCATAGCCTGGCTCTGATGCCACTGTAGGGGAACGCGACAGAAAACAAAAATTTTGGTATAGCAAGCACGCCCAGGACCACTATGAAGAATGCATACAAGGTTTGATCTGATCCGTACCGACTCGTAGCGCAGCGGAAGAAGAGTCGGTGGAGATCGTTGGTGCAGATCCCCGCAGCTAGGATTTACAACCTCCCAACCGCGAGGATGTACTCCCTCGTCGGACAGCCCTTCGGGAGGCGGTCGGACAGTCCCCCGGACGATGTCGCGGACAGCCCTTCGGGAGGACCCTCGAAACTCGAACGGAGACTCGGACGGCCCTTCAGGAGGACTCTCGAAACTCGACCCGAGACTCGGACAGCCCTTCGGGCAAAAGATCGAAACTACGAACTCTCTACGGGGTTGCACACATACGGTGTCATCTATCCGGCAGGGCTTCGCCGTCCAGAACTAGTTCCTGCCGGAACCCAGACAGCCTTTCGGCTCTACGAAAAACTCTTTTCGTGGGAGGGAGAGAGAGAGCTTGCAAAGCAAAGCATGTGTATGAGAGCAAAGGATGAGTGTGGAGAGTGCATCTCCACCTCTATTTATAGGAAAACCCAAGGGGTAGGGTGGCACTTGAAATACCCAAAATGCCCATGAGGTGAGCACACCACAAGGGCATAAAGGGAAAGCCTCCAAATAGTGTTGCCTGCATCACCATGCCTGCATCACCATGCCTGCATCATCCCCTAATAGTATTTCCACTATTCACAATAGTGTTTCCACTATTTACAATAGTGTTTCCACTATACATATATAGTGTTTCCACTATTTACAATAGTGTTTCCACTATACATATATAGTGTTTCCACTATTTATATATATAGTGTTTCTACTATTCAAAATAGTGTTTTCACTATTCACGAAGACATTTTTCTGCGTCCGTTAAATCCCAAATTATTTCTGTGTGCCTAGAATAATTCCAGTACCCACTAAAACAATTTTGGACATGTTCGAAACAATTCCGGAACAATGTTTTTCTTCAGCGAAAAGCTACCATACCGGTTCCGGCGGCTCCGGAACACTTCCGGTTTTTTCCTCCGAAAAATCCCAGAAGTCCCCAGAATCATTATGGCACCCTCCAAGAATTTCCAGATGTGTGCCGAAACCATTTTGACTTAATGGTATACTTCGAAACAACTTTTCGGTTTTACCGGAACTATTCCAATGTTCTCTCTCCGGAACTCTTCCGTTGTCTCCGAAACTTTTTCGGTGATTTTCTCTCAGACTCCCTGTCTAGTATTCAGCAGATAGATGACCCTTAAGCGTGTGACCCTATAGGTTCGGTGAAGTATAGACATGACCCGGAACACCTTCCGATCAATGATCAGCATCGGAGCCGTGGACACCCATATCGATCCCTATACCCACACGAATAAATATTCGAGTGAACCTCCAGTTGCCGTGAGCTATTCCTGTTGCTTCGCGATATGTTACAATTACCCGAGGTGAGAAACATCGGCATCCTCGTGGATCAACACTTGTCCACAATGCCAGTTACCTCGTTGCCGGTATTGTTCTCTTTTCTCGTTCCCATGTTTTGGCATCCCCGTGATCAAATCACAAAGTGTCTGGCCAGACGATGATGGATACCGTAACACTGAGAGGGCCCAGAGATATCTCTCCATCACCGAAGGAGCAAATCCTAATCTTGAGCTATCAAGTTACTTGACATACTTTTCCATGAACCCGTAAGCCGCCGTAATAGCCACCCATTTACGGATGACGTTTAACAAACCCCAAAGTTCATGAAGCAAGCATGAAGAAACTCGATACTCGCATGGTCTAAGGAATTATGCAAACATTAACTTCTCTGTGTTATTAACCATAAACTTATGACGAATGTATCTCATAGCATAACATCAATTCGGATCGATTCAACACAAGTGTTCTACCAACATCGTGCCCTCAAAATTGCCGGCATGGCCATGCCCATGATCAGGAAAACAGGATCATCATGCAATACTTGAGCCAGTCTTAGAGGCAAGACTAGGAATACAATTTACCATTTATTATACCACACGTGCACATGAGTTTCCCTCCAAGCCTCGTTTTATTTGCAGACTCGAGAATCATTGCAGTTATAGCATGGATCATAAACATTCATTACAAACTTGGAGATACAAAAGTAACTGATATTACTGCCTCTAGGGCATATCTCCTACAAAATACCCCTCCCGGTGGCCTCCCGGTACACTACCGATGAGCCCGAAACTTTTCGGGCGACCAAAACAGGACTTCCTATATATGAATCTTTACCTCCGGACCATTACAGAGCTCCTCGTGACATCCGGGATCTCATCCGGGACTCCGAAGAAACTTCGGTTACCACCATACATAACTTTATACTACGGAAACGTCACCAAACCTTAAGTGTGCAGACCCTGCGGGTTCGAGAACTATGTAGACATGACCGAGACACCTCTACGGTCAATAACCAATGGCGGGACCTGGATGTCCACATTGTTTCCTACATATTCTACGAAGATCTTTATCGGTCGAACCTCTATGTCAAGGATTCAGTTAATCCCGTATGATGTTCCCTTTGTTCTTCGGTATGTTACTTGCACAAGATTCGATCGTCGGTATCTCCATACCTAGTTCAACCTCGTTACTGGAAAGTTTCTCTTTCTCATTCTGTAATACAAGATCCTGTAACTAAGACTTAGTCACTTTGCTTGCAAGGCTTATCGTGATGTTGTTTTATCGAGTGGGCCCTGAGATACCTATCCGTCACATGGAGTAACAAATCCCAGTCTTGATCCATGCCAACTCAACAGACACCCTCGGAGACACCTGTAGAGTACCTTTATAGTCTCCCAGTTACGTTGTGACGTTTGATACACACAAGGTACTCCTCCGATATCTGTGAGTTACATGATCTCATGGTCATAGGAACATATACTTGACATGCAGAAAACAGTAGCAATAAACTGACACGATCATAAGCTACATTTGTAGTTTGGGTCTTGTCCATCACATCATTCTCCTAATGATGTGATCCCGTTCTCAAATGACATCTCATGTTCATGGCTAGGAAACTTTAACCATCTTTCGATCAACGAGCTAGTTCACTAGAGGCATACTAGGGACATTGTGTTTGTCTATGTATCCACACATGTATCCAAGTTTCCAATTAATACAATTATAGCATGGATAATAAATGATTATCATGAACAAGGAAATACAATAATAAACACTTTATTTATTGCCTCGAGGGCATATTTCCAACAATGATGTCATGCCAGGTTACAACCGTTTCAGAGTTCATTTGTACTGCTTTTCAAATTCAGGGTCATTTAGCTCAAAATAAATCATTAAATGCATGAAAAATATCAAATGAAGTCAAAAAGGGTTGAAAATTGATGATGTGCCTTCAAATGGTGCATATTGAGCACACAAAAAGTATGGAGTTAAAACAAGTTATTAAAAATGAAATCCCTTTGTAATAGATGAGATTTCATCCGAAAACCTCATACTTCGAAAGAGATTGTCCAATTTGTAGACAAAGTGCATGCAGTTTTTTCTATAACCCTCTCAACTCTTTAGAAGTAGCTATGTGGGTGAAATTATGATCTCATGCTAAGTTAAAACCTTTTCATAGTTCATTTGGACTGCTTTTCAAATTCAGGGTCATTTAGCTCAAAATAAATCATTAAATGCATGGAAATATCAAATGAAGTCAAAAAGGGTTCAAAATTGATGATGTGCCTTTGAATGGTGCATATTGAACACACAAAAAGTAGGGAGTTAAAATAAGTTATTAAAAATGAAATCCCTTTGTATTAGATGAGTTTTTGTTCAAAGCCCTCATACTTCGAAAGAGATTGTCCAATTTGTACACAAAGTGCATCCACTTTTTGCTGTAAACCTCTCAACTCTTTAGAAGTTTCTATGTGCGTGAAATTATGATGTCATGCCAAGTCACAACTTTTTCAGATTTCATTTGTACCGCTTTTCAAAATCAGGGTCATTTAGCTCAAAATAAATCATTAAATGCATGAAAAATATGAAATGAAGTCAGAAAGGGTTGAAAATTGATGTTGTGCCTTTGAATGGTGCATATTGAACACAAAAAAGTATGGATTGAAAATAAGTTATTAAAAATGAAATCCCTTTGTAATAGATGAGTTTTCGTCCGAAACCCTCATACTTCGAAAGAGATTGTCCAATTTGTACACGAAGTGCATCCAATTTTTGCCGTAACTCTCTCAACTCTTTATAAGCTGCTATGTGTGTGAAATTATGATGTCATGCCAAGTTACAACCTTTTCAGAGTTCATTTGTACTGCTTTACAAATTCTGGGTCATTTAGCTCAAAATAAATCATTAAATGCATGAAAAATATCAAATGAAGTCACAAAGGGTTGAAAATTGATGACGTGCCTTTGAATGGTGCATATTGAGCACACAAAAAGTATGGAGTTAAAGGAAGTTATTAAAAATGAAATCGCTTTCTAATAAATGAGTTTTCGTCCGAATCCCTCATACTTAGAAAGAGACTGTCCAATTTATACACGAAGTGCATCCAGTTTTTGCCGTAACCCTCTCAACTCTTTAGAAGTTGCTATGTGGATGAAATTACGATCTCATGCCGAGTTACAACCTTTTCAGATTTCATTTGTACTGCTTTTCAAATTCTGGGTCATTTAGCTCAAAATAAGTCATTAAATGCATGAAAAATATCAAATGAAGTCAGAAAGGGTTGAAAATTGATGATGTGCCGTTGAATTGTTCATATTCAAGACACAAAAATTATGGAGTTAAAATAAGTTATTAAAAATGAAATCCGTTTGTAAAAGATGACTTTTCATTCGAAACCCGCATACTTCGAAAGAAATTGTCCATTTTGTACACGAAGTACTTCCAATTTTTGCTGTAACCCTGTCAACTGTTTAGAAGTTGCTATGTACGTGAAATTATTATGTCATTCCAAGTTACAACCTTGTCATAGTTCATTTGTACTGCTTTTCAAATTCAAGATCATTTAGCTCAAAATAAATCATTAAGTGCATGAAAAATATCAAATGAAGTCAGAAAGGGTTGAAAATTGATGATGTGCCTTTGAATGGTGCATATTGAACACAAAAAAGTATCGAGTTAAAATACGTTCGTAAAAAAGAAATCCCTTTGTAATATATGAGTTTTCGTTCGAAACCCTCATACTTCGTAAGAGATTGTCCAATTTGTACACGAAGTGCATCCAGTTTTTTCCGTAACCCTCTCAACTCTTTACATGTTGCTATGTGGGTGAAATTATGATGTCATGCCAAGTCACAACTTTTTCAGAGTTCATTTGTACCGCTTTTCAAAATCAGGGTAATTTAGCTCAAAATAAATCATTAAATGCATGAAAAATATGAAATGAAGTCAGCAAGGGTTGAAAATTGATGTTGTGCCTTTGAATGGTCCATATTGAACACAAAAAAGTATGGATTAAAAATAAGTTATTAAAAATGAAATCCCTTTGTAATAGATGAGTTTTCGTCCGAAACCCTCATACTTCGAAAGAGATTGTCCAATTTGTACACGAAGTGCATCCAATTTTTGCCGTAACTCTCTCAACTCTTTAGAAGCTGCTATGTGGGTGAAATTATGATGTCATGCCAAGTTACAACCTTTTCAGAGTTCATTTGTACTGCTTTTCAAATTCAGGGTCATTTAGCTCAAAATAAATCATTAAATGCCTGAAAAATATCAAATGAAGTCACAAAGGGTTGAAAATTGATGACGTGCCTTTGAATGGTGCATATTGAGCACACAAAAAGTATGGAGTTAAAGGAAGTTATTAAAAATGAAATCGCTTTCTAATAAATGAGTTTTCGTCCGAATCCCTCATACTTCGAAAGAGATTGTCCAATTTGTACACGAAGTGCATCCAATTTTTGCCGTAACTCTCTCAACTCTTTATAAGCTGCTATGTGTGTGAAATTATGATGTCATGCCAAGTTACAACCTTTTCAGAGTTCATTTGTACTGCTTTACAAATTCTGGGTCATTTAGCTCAAAATAAATCATTAAATGCATGAAAAATATCAAATGAAGTCACAAAGGGTTGAAAATTGATGACGTGCCTTTGAATGGTGCATATTGAGCACACAAAAAGTATGGAGTTAAAGGAAGTTATTAAAAATGAAATCGCTTTCTAATAAATGAGTTTTCGTCCGAATCCCTCATACTTAGAAAGAGACTGTCCAATTTATACACGAAGTGCATCCAGTTTTTGCCGTAACCCTCTCAACTCTTTAGAAGTTGCTATGTGGATGAAATTACGATCTCATGCCGAGTTACAACCTTTTCAGATTTCATTTGTACTGCTTTTCAAATTCTGGGTCATTTAGCTCAAAATAAGTCATTAAATGCATGAAAAATATCAAATGAAGTCAGAAAGGGTTGAAAATTGATGATGTGCCGTTGAATTGTTCATATTCAAGACACAAAAATTATGGAGTTAAAATAAGTTATTAAAAATGAAATCCGTTTGTAAAAGATGACTTTTCATTCGAAACCCGCATACTTCGAAAGAAATTGTCCATTTTGTACACGAAGTACTTCCAATTTTTGCTGTAACCCTGTCAACTGTTTAGAAGTTGCTATGTACGTGAAATTATTATGTCATTCCAAGTTACAACCTTGTCATAGTTCATTTGTACTGCTTTTCAAATTCAAGATCATTTAGCTCAAAATAAATCATTAAATGCATGAAAAATATCAAATGAAGTCAGAAAGGGTTGAAAATTGATGATGTGCCTTTGAATGGTGCATATTGAACACAAAAAAGTATCGAGTTAAAATACGTTCGTAAAAAAGAAATCCCTTTGTAATATATGAGTTTTCGTTCGAAACCCTCATACTTCGTAAGAGATTGTCCAATTTGTACACGAAGTGCATCCAGTTTTTTCCGTAACCCTCTCAACTCTTTACATGTTGCTATGTGGGTGAAATTATGATGTCATGCCAAGTCACAACTTTTTCAGAGTTCATTTGTACCGCTTTTCAAAATCAGGGTAATTTAGCTCAAAATAAATCATTAAATGCATGAAAAATATGAAATGAAGTCAGCAAGGGTTGAAAATTGATGTTGTGCCTTTGAATGGTCCATATTGAACACAAAAAAGTATGGATTAAAAATAAGTTATTAAAAATGAAATCCCTTTGTAATAGATGAGTTGTCGTCCGAAACCCTCATACTTCGAAAGAGATTGTCCAATTTGTACACGAAGTGCATCCAATTTTTGCCGTAACTCTCTCAACTCTTTAGAAGCTGCTATGTGGGTGAAATTATGATGTCATGCCAAGTTACAACCTTTTCAGAGTTCATTTGTACTGCTTTTCAAATTCAGGGTCATTTAGCTCAAAATAAATCATTAAATGCCTGAAAAATATCAAATGAAGTCACAAAGGGTTGAAAATTGATGACGTGCCTTTGAATGGTGCATATTGAGCACACAAAAAGTATGGAGTTAAAGGAAGTTATTAAAAATGAAATCGCTTTCTAATAAATGAGTTTTCGTCCGAATCCCTCATACTTCGAAAGAGACTGTCCAATTTATACACGAAGTGCATCCAGTTTTTGCCATAACCCTCTCAACTCTTTGGAAGTTGCTATGTGGATGAAATTACGATTTCATGCCGAGTTACAACCTTTTCAGATTTCATTTGTACTGCTTTTCAAATTCTGGGTCATTTAGCTCAAAATAAGTCATTAAATGCATGAAAAATATCAAATGAAGTCAGAAAGGGTTGAAAATTGATGATGTGCCGTTGAATTGTTCATATTCAAGACACAAAAATTATGGAGTTAAAATAAGTTATTAAAAATGAAATCCGTTTGTAAAAGATGAGTTTTCATTCGAAACCCGCATACTTCGAAAGAAATTGTCCATTTTGTACACGAAGTACTTCCAATTTTTGCTGTAACCCTGTCAACTGTTTAGAAGTTGCTATGTAGGTGAAATTATTATGTCATGCCAAGTTACAACCTTTTCATAGTTCATTTGTACTGCTTTTCAATTTCAAGATCATTTAGCTCAAAATAAATCATTAAGTGCATGAAAAATATCAAATGAAGTCAGAAAGGGTTGAAAAACGTATGATGCGCCTTTGAATGGTGCATATTGAACACAAAAAAAGTATGGAGTTAAAATACGTTTTTAAAAATGAAATCCCTTTGTAATATATGAGTTTTCGTTCGAAACCCTCATACTTCGTAAGAGATTGTCCAATTTGTACACGAAGTGCATCCAGTTCTTTCCGTAACCCTCTCAACTCTTTAGAAGTTGCTACGTGGGTGAAATTCTGATGTCATGCCAAGTCACAACTTTTTCAGAGTTCATTTGTACCGCTTTTCAAAATCAGGGTCATTAAGCTCAAAATAAATCATTAAATGCATGAAAAATATGAAATGAAGTCAGAAAGGGTTGAAAATTGATGTTGTGCCTTTGAATGGTGCATATTGAACACAAAAAAGAATGGATTGAAAATAAGTTATTAAAAATGAAATCCCTTTGTAATAGATGAGTTTTCGTCCGAAACCCTCATACTTCGAAAGAGATTGTCCAATTTGTACACGAAGTGCATCCAATTTTTGTCGTAACTCTCTCAACTCTTTAGAAGCTGCTATGTGGGTGAAATTATGATGTCATGCCAAGTTACAACCTTTTCAGAGTTCATTTGTACTGCTTTACAAATTCTGGGTCATTTAGCTCAAAATAAATCATTAAATGCATGAAAAATATCAAATGAAGTCACAAAGGGTTGAAAATTGATGACGTGCCTTTGAATGGTGCATATTGAGCACACAAAAAGTATGGAGTTAAAGGAAGTTATTAAAAATGAAATCGCTTTCTAATAGATGAGTTTTCGTCCGAATCCCTCATACTTCGAAAGAGACTGTCCAATTTGTACACGAAGTGCATCCAGTTTTTGCCGTAACCCTCTCAACTCTTTAGAAGTTGCTATGTGGATGAAATTATGATTTCATGCCGAGTTACAACCTTTTCAGATTTCATTTGTACTGCTTTTCAAATTCTGGGTCATTTAGCTCACAATAAATCATTAAATGCATGAAATATATCAAATGAAGTCAAAAAGGGTTGAAAATTGATGATGCGCCTTTGAATTGTTCATATTCAAGACACAAAAATTATGGAGTTAAAATAAGTTATTAAAAATGAAATCCGTTTGTAATAGATGAGTTTTCATTCGAAACCCGCATACTTCGAAAGAGATTGTCCATTTTGTACACGAAGTGCTTCCAGTTTTTGCTGTAACCCTGTCAACTGTTTAGAAGTTGCTATGTAGGTGAAATTATTATGTCATTCCAAGTTACAACCTTGTCATAGTTCATTTGTACTGCTTTTCAAATTCAAGATCATTTAGCTCATAATAAATCATTAAGTGCATGAAAAATATCAAATGAAGTCAGAAAGGGTTGAAAATTGATGATGTGCCTTTGAATGGTGCATATTGAACACAAAAAAAGTATCGAGTTAAAATACGTTCATAAAAAAGAAATCCCTTTGTAATATATGAGTTTTCGTTCGAAACCCTCATACTTCGTAAGAGATTGTCCAATTTGTACACGAAGTGCATCCAGTTTTTTCCGTAACCCTCTCAACTCTTTACAGGTTGCTATGTGGGTGAAATTATGATGTCATGCCAAGTCACAACTTTTTCAGAGTTCATTTGTACCGCTTTTCAAAATCAGGGTAATTTAGCTCAAAATAAATCATTAAATGCATGAAAAATATGAAATGAAGTCAGCAAGGGTTGAAAATTGATGTTGTGCCTTTGAATGGTCCATATTGAACACAAAAAAGTATGGATTAAAAATAAGTTATTAAAAATGAAATCCCTTTGTAATAGATGAGTTTTCGTCCGAAACCCTCATACTTCGAAAGAGATTGTCCAATTTGTACACGAAGTGCATCCAATTTTTGCCGTAACTCTCTCAACTCTTTAGAAGCTGCTATGTGGGTGAAATTATGATGTCATGCCAAGTTACAACCTTTTCAGAGTTCATTTGTACTGCTTTACAAATTCTGGGTCATTTAGCTCAAAATAAATCATTAAATGCATGAAAAATATCAAATGAAGTCACAAAGGGTGGAAAATTGATGACGTGCCTTTGAGTGGTGCATATTGAGCACACAAAAAGTATGGAGTTAAAGGAAGTTATTAAAAATGAAATCGCTTTCTAACAGATGAGTTTTCGTCCGAATCCCTCATACTTCGAAAGAGACTGTCCAATTTGTACACGAAGTGCATACAGTTTTTGACGTAACCCTCTCAACTCTTTAGAAGTTGCTATGTGGATGAAATTATGATTTCATGCCGAGTTACAACCTTTTCAGATTTCATTTGTACTGCTTTTCAAAGTCTGGGTCATTTAGCTCACAATAAATCATTAAATGCATGAAAAATATCAAATGAAGTCAAAAAGGGTTGAAAATTGATGATGTGCCTTTGAATTGTTCATATTCAAGACACAAAAATTATGGAGTTAAAATAAGTTATTAAATATGAAATCCGTTTGTAATAGATGAGTTTTCATTCGAAACCCGCATACTTCGAAAGAGATTGTCCATTTTGTACACGAAGTGCTTCCAGTTTTTGCTGTAACCCTGTCAACTGTTTAGAAGTTGCTATGTAGGTGAAATTATTATGTCATTCCAAGTTACAACATTGTCATAGTTCATTTGTACTGCTTTTCAAATTCAAGATCATTTAGCTCATAATAAATCATTAAGTGCATGAAAAATATCAAATGAAGTCAGAAAGGGTTGAAAATTGATGATGTGCCTTTGAATGGTGCATATTGAACACAAAAAAAGTATCGAGTTAAAATACGTTCGTAAAAAAGAAATCCCTTTGTAATATATGAGTTTTCGTTCGAAACCCTCATACTTCGTAAGAGATTGTCCAATTTGTACACGAAGTGCATCCAGTTTTTTCCGTAACCCTCTCAACTCTTTACAGGTTGCTATGTGGGTGAAATTATGATGTCATGCCAAGTCGCAACTTTTTCAGAGTTCATTTGTACCGCTTTTCAAAATCAGGGTAATTTAGCTCAAAATAAATCATTAAATGCATGAAAAATATGAAATGAAGTCAGCAAGGGTTGAAAATTGATGTTGTGCCTTTGAATGGTCCATATTGAACACAAAAAAGTATGGATTAAAAATAAGTTATTAAAAATGAAATCCCTTTGTAATAGATGAGTTTTCGTCCGAAACCCTCATACTTCGAAAGAGATTGTCCAATTTGTACACGAAGTGCATCCAATTTTTGCCGTAACTCTCTCAACTCTTTAGAAGCTGCTATGTGGGTGAAATTATGATGTCATGCCAAGTTACAACCTTTTCAGAGTTCATTTGTACTGCTTTACAAATTCTGGGTCATTTAGCTCAAAATAAATCATTAAATGCATGAAAAATATCAAATGAAGTCACAAAGGGTGGAAAATTGATGACGTGCCTTTGAGTGGTGCATATTGAGCACACAAAAAGTATGGAGTTAAAGGAAGTTATTAAAAATGAAATCGCTTTCTAACAGATGAGTTTTCGTCCGAATCCCTCATACTTCGAAAGAGACTGTCCAATTTGTACACGAAGTGCATACAGTTTTTGACGTAACCCTCTCAACTCTTTAGAAGTTGCTATGTGGATGAAATTATGATTTCATGCCGAGTTACAACCTTTTCAGATTTCATTTGTACTGCTTTTCAAAGTCTGGGTCATTTAGCTCACAATAAATCATTAAATGCATGAAAAATATCAAATGAAGTCAAAAAGGGTTGAAAATTGATGATGTGCCTTTGAATTGTTTATATTCAAGACACAAAAATTATGGAGTTAAAATAAGTTATAAAAAATGAAATCCGTTTGTAATAGATGAGTTTTCATTCGAAACCCGCATACTTCAAAAGAGATTGTCCATTTTGTACACGAAGTGCTTCCAGTTTTTGCTGTAACCCTGTCAACTGTTTAGAAGTTGCTATGTAGGTGAAATTATTATGTCATTCCAAGTTACAACCTTGTCATAGTTCATTTGTACTGCTTTTCAAATTCAAGATCATTTAGCTCAAAATAAATCATTAAGTGCATGAAAAATATTAAATGAAGTCAGAAAGGGTTGAAAATTGATGATGTGCCTTTGAATGGTGCATATTGAACACAAAAAAAGTATCGAGTTAAAATACGTTCGTAAAAAAGAAATCCCTTTGTAATATATGAGTTTTCGTTCGAAACCCTCATACTTCGTAAGAGATTGTCCAATTTGTACACGAAGTGCATCCAGTTTTTTCCGTAACCCTCTCAACTCTTTACAGGTTGCTATGTGGGTGAAATTATGATGTCATGCCAAGTCACAACTTTTTCAGAGTTCATTTGTACCGCTTTTCAAAATCAGGGTAATTTAGCTCAAAATAAATCATTAAATGCATGAAAAATATGAAATGAAGTCAGCAAGGGTTGAAAATTGATGTTGTGCCTTTGAATGGTGCATATTGAACACAAAAAAGTATGGATTAAAAATAAGTTATTAAAAATGAAATCCCTTTGTAATAGATGAGTTTTCGTCCGAAACCCTCATACTTCGAAAGAGATTGTCCAATTTGTACACGAAGTGCATCCAATTTTTGCCGTAACTCTCTCAACTCTTTAGAAGCTGCTATGTGGGTGAAATTATGATGTCATGCCAAGTTACAACCTTTTCAGAGTTCATTTGTACTGCTATACAAATTCTGGGTCATTTAGCTCAAAATAAATCATTAAATGCATGAAAAATATCAAATGAAGTCACAAAGGGTGGAAAATTGATGACGTGCCTTTGAATGGTGCATATTGAGCACACAAAAAGTATGGAGTTAAAGGAAGTTATTAAAAATGAAATCGCTTTCTAACAGATGAGTTTTCGTCCGAATCCCTCATACTTCGAAAGAGACTGTCCAATTTGTACACGAAGTGCATACAGTTTTTGCCGTAACCCTCTCAACTCTTTAGAAGTTGCTATGTGGATGAAATTATGATTTCATGCCGAGTTACAACCTTTTCAGATTTCATTTGTACTGCTTTTCAAAGTCTGGGTCATTTAGCTCACAATAAATCATTAAATGCATGAAAAATATCAAATGAAGTCAAAAAGGGTTGAAAATTGATGATGTGCCTTTGAATGGTGCATATTGAACACAAAAAAAGTATGGAGTTAAAATACGTTTTTAAAAATGAAATCCCTTTGTAATATATGAGTTTTCGTTCGAAACCCTCATACTTCGTAAGAGATTGTCCAATTTGTACACGAAGTGCATCCAGTTTTTTCCGTAACCCTCTCAACTCTGTAAAGCTTGCTACGTGGGTGAAATTATGATGTCATGCCAAGTCACAACTTTTTCAGAGTTCATTTGTACCGCTTTTCAAAATCAGGGTCATTTAGCTCAAAATAAATCATTAAATGCATGAAAAATATGAAATGAAGTCAGAAAGGGTTGAAAATTGATGTTGTGCCTTTGAATGGTGCATATTGAACACAAAAAAGTATGGATTAAAAATAAGTTATTAAAAATGAAATCCCTTTGTAATAGATGAGTTTTCGTCCGAAACCCTCACACTTCGAAAGAGATTGTCCAATTTGTACACGAAGTGCATCCAATTTTTGCCGTAACTCTCTCAACTCTTTAGAAGCTGC
Organism: Hordeum marinum; assembly: GCA_022496015.1. Taxonomy (NCBI): domain Eukaryota; kingdom Viridiplantae; phylum Streptophyta; class Magnoliopsida; order Poales; family Poaceae; genus Hordeum; species Hordeum marinum. The sequence goes on from CM039673.1 coordinate 536,124,894, forward strand.
TATGTGGGTGAAATTATGATGTCATGCCAAGTTACAACCTTTTCAGAGTTCATTTGTACTGCTTTACAAATTCTGGGTCATTTAGCTCAAAATAAATCATTAAATGCATAAAAAATATCAAATGAAGTCACAAAGGGTTGAAAATTGATGACGTGCCTTTGAATGGTGCATATTGAGCACACAAAAAGTATGGAGTTAAAGGAAGTTATTAAAAATGAAATCGCTTTCTAATAGATGAGTTTTCGTCCGAATACCTCATACTTCGAAAGAGACTGTCCAATTTGTACACGAAGTGCATATAGTTTTTGCCGTAACCCTCTCAACTCTTTAGAAGTTGCTATGTGGATGAAATTATGATTTCATGCCGAGTTACAACCTTTTCAGATTTCATTTGTACTGCTTTTCAAATTCTGGGTCATTTAACTCAAAATAAATCATTAAATGCATGAAAAATATCAAATGAAGTCAAAAAGGGTTGAAAATTGATGATGTGCCTTTGAATGGTGCATATTGAGACACACAAAAAGTATGGAGTTAAAATAAGTTATTAAAAATGAAATCCCTTTGTATTAGATGAGATTTCAGCCGAAAACCTTATACTTCGAAAGAGATTGTCCAATTTGTAGATGAAGTGCATCCATTTTTTGCTGTAACCCTCTGAACTCTTTAGAAGTAGCTATGTGGGTGAAATTATGATGTCATGCTAAGTTACAACCTTTTCATATTTCATTTGAACTGCTTTTCAAATTCAGGGTCATTTAGGTCGAAATAAATCATTAAATGCATGAAAAATATCAAATAAAGTCAGAAAGGGTTGAAAATTTATGATGTGCCTTTGAATGGTGCATATTTAACACAAAAAAGTATGGATTTAAAATAAGTTATTAAAAATGAAATCACTTTGTAAAAGATGAGTTTTCGTTCGAAACCCTCATACTTCGAAAGAGATTGTCCAATTTGTACACGAAGTGCATCTAGTTTTTATTGTAACCCTCTCAACACTTTAGAAGTTGCTATGTGCGTGAAATTATGATGTCATGCGAAGTTCCAACCTTTTCAGAGTTCATTTGTACTGCTTTTCAAATTCAGGGTCATTTAGCTCAAAATAAATCATTACATGCATGAAAAATATGAATTGAAGTGAGAAAGGTTTGAAAATTGATGATGTGTTTTTGAATGGTGCATATTGAAGACACAAATATTATGGAGTAAAAATAAGTTATTAAAAATGAAATCCCTTTGTAATAGATGAGTTTTCATCCGAAACCCTCATACTTTGAAAGAGATTGTGCAATTTGTACACGAAGAGCATCCAGTTTTTGCCGTAACCTTCTCAACTCTTTAGAAGTTGCTATGTGGGTGAAATTATGACGTCATGCCAAGTTACAACCTTTTCATAGTTCATTTGTACTGCTTTTGAAATTCAGGATCATTTAGCTCAAAATAAATCATACAATGCATGAAAAAATATCAAATGAAGTCAGAAACGGTTGAAAATTGATGATGTGCCTTTGAATGGTGCATATTATAACCAAAAAAGTATGTAGTTAAAATAAGTTATTAAAATGAAATCCCTTTGTAATATATGAGTTTTCGTTCGAAACACTCATACTTCGAAAGAGATTGTCCAATTTGTACCCGAAGTGCATCCAGTTTTTGCCGTAACCCTCTCAACTCTTTAGAAGTTGATATGTTGGTGAAATTATGATGTCATGCCTAGTTACAACCTTTTCAGAGTTCATTTGTACTGCTTTTCTAATTCAGGGTCATTTAGCTCAAAATAAATCATGAAATTAATGAAAAATATCAAATGAAGTCCGAAAGGGTTGAAAATTGATGATGTGCGTGTGCATGGTGCATATTGAACACACAAAAAGTATGGAGTTAAAATAAGTTATTAAAAATGAAATCCCTTTGTAATAGATGAGTTTTCGTTCGAAATCCTCATACTTCGAAAGAGATTGTCCAATTTGTAAACGAAGTGCATCCAGTTTTTGCCGTAACCCTCTCAACTGTTTAGAAGTTGCTATGTGGGTGAAATTATGATGTCATGCCAAGTTATAACCTTTTCAGAGTTCATTTGTACTTATTTTCAAATCATGGTTATTGAGCTGAAAATAAATCATTAAATGCATGAAAAATATCAAATGAAGTCAGAATGGGTTGAAAATTGATGATGTGCCTTTGAATGGTGCATATTGAACACACAAAAAGTATGAAGTTAATATAAGTTATTAAAAATGAAATCCCTTTGTAATAGATGAGTTTTCGTCTGAAACCCTCATACTTCGAAAGAGATTGTCCAATTTGTACACGAAGTGCATCCAGTTTTTGTCGTAACCCTCTCAACTCTTTAGAAGTTGCTATGTGGGTGAAATTATTATGTCATGCCGAGTTACAACTTTTTCAGAGTTCATTTGTAATGCATTTCAAACTCAAGATATGACATTTCAAATGCCATTTAATCAAATTGTCTTATACAACAGTTTAAGTTGTTCATGTTGGGGAACGTCGGATGGGAAACAAAATTTTTCCTACGCACACGCAAACCTATCCATGGTGATGAGCATCTACGAGAGGGAGAGTGGATCTACGTACCCTTGTAGATCGCTAAGCGGGAAGCGTTAAGAAACGCGGTTGGTGTAGTCGAACATCTTCGCGATCCAAATCGCCGAGCGTCCCGCGATCTCATCACGATCCGTCCCGCGATCCAATCACGATCCGTCCCGTGAACTCATCACGATCCGTCCCGCGATCTCATCACGATCCGTCTCACGATGTTGATCACGATCTGTCCCGCGAACTCATCACGATCCGTTCCGCGATCTCATCACGAACCGTCTCGCGATCTCGATCACGGTCCTTCCGATCTAGCGCCGAACGGACGGCACCTCCGCGTTCAGCACACGTGCAGCTTGATGACGATCTCCACCATCTTGATCCAGCAAGAGGAGGTGGAGAGGAGAGAGAGTTCACCGGCAGCGTGACGGCGCTCCGGTGATGGTGGTGGAGTGATTCCGGCAGGGCTTCGCCTAAGCGCCGCGGAAAACCGATCTAGAGGAGAAACTGTGCACCGGTGAAACGGGTAGCACGTGGCCGGAAATTCTGTCCAAAAACCACCCAATCCACTAGTATATATAGGAGGAGAGGAGAGGAGAGGCAGCCAAGGCCTTTGGGTCGGCCGAAATAGGAGGTGGGAAGAAATCCTACTTCACCTCCAATCCTAGTTGGAGTAGGATTGCCTCCTATTGGCTGATTTTCCACTTTTTGCTTTAGGACTTTCTCTCCTGCGCCATGGGCCTTTGTGGCTGTTTTCCCAGCCCACTAAGGGCTGGTTATTATTCTCCCACAGCCCATGGACCTCTTGGGGTCGAAATACCCCTCCCGGAGGCCTCCCGGTACACTACCGGCACTCCCGGTACACTACCGGCACTCCCGGTACACTACCGATGAGCCCGAAACTTTTCCGGAAACCAAACTGGGACTTCCTATATATGAATCTTTACCTCCGGACCATTCCGGAGCTCCTCGTGATGTCCGGGATCTCATCCGGGACTCCGAACAAACTTCGGTCACCACCATACATAACTCTACACTACCGAAACGTCACCGAACCTTAAGTGTGCAGACCCTGCGGGTTCGAGAACTATGTAGACATGACCGAGACACCTCTACGGTCAATAACCAATGGCGGGACCTGGACATCCACATTGGTTCCTACATATTCTACGAAGATCTTTATCGGTCGAACCTCTATGTCAAGGATTTAGTTAATCCCGTATAACGTCCCCTTTGTTCTTCGGTATGTTACTTGCCCGAGATTCGATCGTCGGTATCTCCATACCTAGTTCAACCTCGTTACTGGCAAGTCTCTTTACTCGTTCCGTAATACAAGATACCGTGACTAACACTTAGCCACATTGCTTGCAAGGCTTGTTGTGATGTTGTATTACCGAGTGGGCCCTGAGATACCTCTCCGTCACACGGAGTAACAAATCCCAGTCTCGATCCATGCCAACTCAACAAACACCATCGGAGATACCTGTAGAGCACCTTTATAGTCACCCAGTTACGTTGCGACGTTTGATACACACAAGGCACTCCTCCGATATCCGTGAGTTGCATGATCTCATGGTCATAGGAACATATACTTGACATGCAGAAAACAGTAGCAATAAACTGACACGATCATATGCTATGTTTGTAGTTTGGGTCTTATCCATCACATCATTCTCCTAATGATGTGATCCCGTTATCAAATGACATCTCATGTCCATGGCTAGGAAACCTTAACCATCCTTTGATCAACGAGCTAGTCCATTAGAGGCATACTAGGGACATGGTTTTGTCTATGTATCCACACATGCATTTAAGTCTCCGATCAATACAATTATAGCATGGATAATAAACGATTATCATGAACAAGGAAATATGATAATAACTAATTTATTATTGCCTCTAGGGCATATTTCCAACAGTCTCCCACTTGCACTAGAGTGAATAATCTAGTTCACATCACCATGTGATTCGCATTGTTATGAATCTAACACCCAATGAGTTTTGGGGCTCGATCATGCTTTGCATGTGAGAGAGGTCTTATAGTCAACGGGTCTGCGATATTCAGATCCGTGTGTACTTTGCAAATCTCTATGTCAAACCGTAAACACTGCTACCACACTCCACTTGGTACTATTTCCAAATGGCTGCTCCACTATACGTATCCAGATTGCTACTACTAGTCATCTGGATAGGTGTTAAAGCTTGCATCGACGTAACTCTTTACGACGAACTCTTTATCACCTCCATAATCAAGAAACATTTCCTTAGTCCTCTGGTTACTAAGGATAATTCCGACCGCTGTCCAGTGATCCACTCCTGGACCACTCTTGTACCCCCTGACAGACTCGTGGCAAGGCACACATAGGTGTGGTACACAGCATGGCATAATATAGAGCCTATGGCTAAGGCATAGGGGACGACATTCATCCTTTCTCTTTCTTCTGCCGTTGTCGAGCTTTGAGTCTCACTCAACTTCACACCTTACAAATCAGACGAGAACTATTTCTCTGGCTGATCCATTTTGAACTCTTTCAAAATCTTGTCAAGGTATGCACTCATTGAAAGTCTCATCAAGCATCTTGATCTATCTCTATAGATTTTGATGCTCAACAATTAGGTAGCTTTATCCAGGTCTTCATTTGAAAAACACTTTTCAAACAACCTTTTATGCCTTCCAGAAATTCTACATTATTTCCGATCAACAATATGTCAACCATATATACTTATCAGAAACTCTATAGTGCTCCCACTCACTTTATTGCAAATACAAGTTTCTCGTAAACCTTGTATAAACTACAAAAACTTTGATCACCTCATCAAAGTGTATATTCCAACTCCGAGATGCTTGCTTCAGTCCATAGAAGGATCACTGAAGCTCTCTCATCTTTTAGCATCCTTAGGACTGACAAAACCTTCTGGTTGTATCACATACAACCTTTCCTTAAGTAAACCGTTAAGGAAACGACGTTTTGACATCCATCTGCCAGATTTCGTAATTGAAAATGCAGCAACTGCTAACATAATTCCAACAGACTTTTAGCATCGCTACGAGTGAGAAAGCCTCCTCGCATTCAACTCCTTGAACTTGTCACAAACAACTTTGCAACAAGTCGAGCTTTACAAATGGTGACATTCACCATCAGTGTCTGTCTTCATTCTAAAGGTCCATTTGTACTCAACGACCTGCCGTCTAACGAGCAAGTCTACCAAAGTCTATACTTGGTTTTCATAAATGGATCCTATCTCGGATTTCATGGTCTCTAACCATTTGTCGGAATCCGGGCCCATCATCGCTTCTCCATAGCTCGTAGGTTCATCGCTGTCCAACAACATGACCTCGAAGACAGGGTTGTCGTACCGCTTAGGAGCAGTACACATCCTTGTCGACCCACGAAGTTCGATAGTAACTTGATCCTGAAGCTTCATGATCATCATCATTAACTTCCTCTTCAACTAACGTAGGCTTCACAGAAACATCTTTCTGCGCTGCGCTACTCTCTGGTTGAACAAAGGTTTAACAACCTCATCAAGTTCTATCTTCCTCCCACTCAATTCTTTCGAGAGAAACCTTTCCTCGAGAAAGGATCCGTTTTAGTAACAACCACTTTGCACTCGGATCTGAGATAGAAGGTTCACCCAACTGATCTTAGGGTATTCTATGAAGATGCATTTGTCCGCCTTGGGTTCGACCTCATTAGGTGAAAACATTTTTCACACAAGTGCCGCAGCCCCAAGTATTAAGAAACGACAGCTTAGGTTTCTATCAAACCATAATTCATATGGTGTCATCTCAACGGATTTAGATGGTGCCCTATTTAAAGTGAATGTAGTTGTCTCTAATGCATAACCCCAAAATTATAGTAGTAAAACGACAAGAGACATCATAGTACGCACCATGTCCAATAGAGCATAACTATGATGTTCGGACACACCATCACACTATGGTGTTCCAGGTGGCGTTTAGTTGTGAAACAACTTTCACATTGTCTTAAGTTGTATGCCAAACTCGTGACTCAGATATTCACCTCCACGATCATATCGCAGTCATTTTTATCTTCTTGTCACGATGATCTTTAAACTTCACTCTGAATTTGCTTGAACCTTTCAAACGATTCAGACTTGTGTTTCATTAAGTAAATATACACTATATCTACTCAAATCATCAGTGAAGGTAAGAAAATAACGATATCCACTGCACACTACAAGACTCACTAGATTGCATACATCAACATGTATCATTTCCAATGAATCACTTGCCCGCTCCATCCAACGGGGTCCTTTAGTCATCTTGCCCAAGAGGCATGGTTCGCATGTCTCAACCGATTCAAAATCGAATGAGTCCAAATATCCATCAGCATGGAGTTTCTACATGCGCTTTATACCAATATGACATTTAGCGGCAGTGCCACAAATATGTGGTACTATCATTATTAACTTTGTATCTTTTGACATCAATGTTATGAACATGTGTAATACTACGATCAAGATTTCAACAAACCATTCTCACTGGGTGCATGACCATTGAAGGTATTATTCATGTAAACAGAATAACCATTATTCTCTAACTTAAATGAATAACCGTATTGCAATAAACATGATCTAATCATGTTCATGCTCAACGCAAAACACCAAATAACATTTATTTAGGTTCGTCACTAATCCTGAAGGTAGAGAGAGCGTGCGATGTTGATCACATCAACCTTGGAAACACTTCCAACACATATCGTCACCTCACCCTTAGCTAGTTCTCCGTTTATTCCGTAGCTTTTATTTCGAGTTACTAACATTTAGCAACCGAACCGGTATCCAATACCCAGGTGCTACTAAGAGTACTAGCAAGGTACACATTAGTAACTCGTATATCAAATATACTTCTATCAATGTTGCCAGCCTTCTTATCTACCAAGTATCTAGGGTTGTTCCGCTTCAGCGACCTCTCACCTCATAATAGAAGCACTTAGTCTCGGGTTTGAGTTCAACTTTGGGTTGCTTCACTGGAGCAGCAACTGACTTGCTATCCATGAAGTTTCCCTCCTTGATCTTGCCCTTTTCGAAACTAGTGGTTTGATTAACCATCAACACTTGACGCTCCTTCTTGATTTCTACCTTCGCGGTGTCAAACATCGCGAACAGCTCAGGGATCAATACTTCTATCCCTGGTGTATTATAGTTCATCACTTAAGTTCTAGTAGCTTTAGTGACAGTGACTTGGAGAACTATATCAATCACTATCTTATCTAGAAGATCAACTCCCACTTGATTCAAGCGATTGTAGTACCCAGACAATCTGAGTACATGCTCAACGATTGAGCTATTCTCCTTCATCTTACAGGCAAAGAATCTTGTTGGAGATCTCATATCTCGCAACACAGGCACGAGCCTGAGATCACAATCTCTGCCCCTAGAACATCTCATATGTTCTGTGACGTTCAAAACGTTTCGGAGCCTCAATTCTAAGCCGTAATGCATGACGCACAAAACTATCAAGTAGTCATCGAAACGTGCCTGTCAGATGTTCACAACATCTATAGACAACGCTAGAGGGGGTGGCGCACCGAGCGGTGCATTAAGGACATAAGCCTTCTGTGCAGCAATGAGGACAATCCTCAGATCACGGACCCAGTCCGCAATATTGCTACCAACATCTTTCAATTCTATTTCTCTAGGAACATATAAAAATACAAGGGAGCCACAACGCGAGCTAGTAATCTACAACATAATTTGCAAAGACACTTTGACCATGTTCATGATAATGAGTTCAATTAATCATATTATTTAAGAACTCCCACTCAAATTGACATCCCTCCGATCATTCGAGTGATACATGATCCAAATTCACCAACTCAAGTCCGATCATCACGTGAGTTGAGGTGGCTGCAATGGTGAACATCATTATGTTGATCATATCTACTATATGACTCATGTTCGACCTTTCGGTCTCTCGTGTTCCGAGGCCATGTCTGTACATGCTAGGCTCGTCAAGTTTAACCCGAGTGTTCTGCATGTGCAACACTGGCTTGCACCCGTTGTATGTGAACGTAGAGTCTATCACACCCGATCATCACGTGGTGTCTCAACACGACGAACTTTCGCAACGGTGCACATTCGGGGAGAACACAATTTAGCTTGAAATTAAGTGAGGGATCACCTTATAATGCTACCGTCGTCCTAAGCAAAATAAGGTGCATAAAAAGGATTAACATCTCATGCAATTCATAAGTGACATGATATGGCCATGAACTTGTGTTTAAGATCTCCATCTTCGAAACACCGGCATGATCTCCATCATCACCGGCACAACACCATGATCTCCATCATCTTGATCTCCATCAATGTGTTGCCATTGGGGTTGTGGCGCCAGCCCTGCTTCTACTTCTATTGCTACTGCTTAGCGATAAAGTAAAGCATTACATAGCGCTTAATGATTGACACGCAGGTCATACAATAATTAAAGACAACCCTATGGCTCCTGCCGGTTGCCGTACTCAACGACATGCAAGTCGTGAAATTCTATACATCACATGATCATCTCATACATCACATATATCTCATCATGTAATTGGCCATATCACATCACAACATACCCTGCAAAAACAAGTTAGACGTCCTCTAATTGTTGTTGCATGTTTTACGTGGCTGCTACGGGTATCTAGCAAGAACGATTCTCACCTACGCATAAACCACAACGGTGATACATAGATTGCTTTTCATCCTTCTCAAGGACCGCCTTTGTCGGATCCGATCCAACTAAAGTGAGAGAAACTGTCACCCGCAAGCCATCTAAGCAACAAGTTGCGTCGAGGGAACCGGTCTCTCGTAAGCGTACGAGTAATGTTGGTCCGGGCCGCTTCATCTCACAATCCCGCTGAACCAAAATACGACCAAGGGAGGAAGCAATCTAAGCATCAACGCCCACAAACCTTTTGTGTTCTACTCGAGATCTCATCGAAGCATCAACCTAGCTCATGATGCCACTGTTGGGGAACGTCGCATGGGAAACAAAATTTTTCCTACGCACACGCAAACCTATCCATGGTGATGAGCATCTACGAGAGGGAGAGTGGATCTACGTACCCTTGTAGATCGCTAAGCGGGAAGCGTTAAGAAACGCGGTTGGTGTAGTCGAACATCTTCGCGATCCAAATCGCCGAGCGTCCCGCGATCTCATCACGATCCGTCCCGCGATCCAATCACGATCCGTCCCGTGAACTCATCACGATCCGTCCCGCGATCTCATCACGATCCGTCTCACGATGTTGATCACGATCTGTCCCGCGAACTCATCACGATCCGTTCCGCGATCTCATCACGAACCGTCTCGCGATCTCGATCACGGTCCTTCCGATCTAGCGCCGAACGGACGGCACCTCCGCGTTCAGCACACGTGCAGCTTGATGACGATCTCCACCATCTTGATCCAGCAAGAGGAGGTGGAGAGGAGAGAGAGTTCACCGGCAGCGTGACGGCGCTCCGGTGATGGTGGTGGAGTGATTCCGGCAGGGCTTCGCCTAAGCGCCGCGGAAAACCGATCTAGAGGAGAAACTGTGCACCGGTGAAACGGGTAGCACGTGGCCGGAAATTCTGTCCAAAAACCACCCAATCCACTAGTATATATAGGAGGAGAGGAGAGGAGAGGCAGCCAAGGCCTTTGGGTCGGCCGAAATAGGAGGTGGGAAGAAATCCTACTTCACCTCCAATCCTAGTTGGAGTAGGATTGCCTCCTATTGGCTGATTTTCCACTTTTTGCTTTAGGACTTTCTCTCCTGCGCCATGGGCCTTTGTGGCTGTTTTCCCAGCCCACTAAGGGCTGGTTATTATTCTCCCACAGCCCATGGACCTCTTGGGGTCGAAATACCCCTCCCGGAGGCCTCCCGGTACACTACCGGCACTCCCGGTACACTACCGGCACTCCCGGTACACTACCGATGAGCCCGAAACTTTTCCGGAAACCAAACTGGGACTTCCTATATATGAATCTTTACCTCCGGACCATTCCGGAGCTCCTCGTGATGTCCGGGATCTCATCCGGGACTCCGAACAAACTTCGGTCACCACCATACATAACTCTACACTACCGAAACGTCACCGAACCTTAAGTGTGCAGACCCTGCGGGTTCGAGAACTATGTAGACATGACCGAGACACCTCTACGGTCAATAACCAATGGCGGGACCTGGACATCCACATTGGTTCCTACATATTCTACGAAGATCTTTATCGGTCGAACCTCTATGTCAAGGATTTAGTTAATCCCGTATAACGTCCCCTTTGTTCTTCGGTATGTTACTTGCCCGAGATTCGATCGTCGGTATCTCCATACCTAGTTCAACCTCGTTACTGGCAAGTCTCTTTACTCGTTCCGTAATACAAGATACCGTGACTAACACTTAGCCACATTGCTTGCAAGGCTTGTTGTGATGTTGTATTACCGAGTGGGCCCTGAGATACCTCTCCGTCACACGGAGTAACAAATCCCAGTCTCGATCCATGCCAACTCAACAAACACCATCGGAGATACCTGTAGAGCACCTTTATAGTCACCCAGTTACGTTGCGACGTTTGATACACACAAGGCACTCCTCCGATATCCGTGAGTTGCATGATCTCATGGTCATAGGAACATATACTTGACATGCAGAAAACAGTAGCAATAAACTGACACGATCATATGCTATGTTTGTAGTTTGGGTCTTATCCATCACATCATTCTCCTAATGATGTGATCCCGTTATCAAATGACATCTCATGTCCATGGCTAGGAAACCTTAACCATCCTTTGATCAACGAGCTAGTCCATTAGAGGCATACTAGGGACATGGTTTTGTCTATGTATCCACACATGCATTTAAGTCTCCGATCAATACAATTATAGCATGGATAATAAACGATTATCATGAACAAGGAAATATGATAATAACTAATTTATTATTGCCTCTAGGGCATATTTCCAACAGTTCAAACATGCATGGAAATGCCATAAACAGATTCTTTATATTTTTCTGATATTTTTTCATATATTATTTATTTCCATTGTAGTCGTAGATTTTTTCCTATGATTTTCTAAAGTTTAGGTGTTTTTCTGAAAATAATAATTAATAATGAATTAAAAAACCTTTAGTACCGGTGCAAACCACGCACCGGTACTAAAGGTCCACCGCCCCGCGCATTTTTTGGGGAGGACCTTTAATACTGGTGTGTGGCTTGCACCGGTACTAAAGGGTCTTTAGTACCGGTGCGAGCCACGCACCAGTACTAAAGTTCCTCCCCGTATAAATAGTGGAGGCCTCGTCCCAGGCCTTGCCACACACCGGGAGAAGCTTATTTGCACCGCTGCCAGGCTGCTGAAATCCGTTGTCCTCGTCAACGGACCTCCTTGCCCTCCTCCTCGAGCCAGCTCCTCGTTGCCGCCCCCGACGCCATCCTCGAGCCCTGCCCTACGCCGTCGCCTTCGAGCCATCCCCAAGCCCTCTCTTCGTCGCCGGACCTCCCCATCGTCCTCGTTCCCGTACTTCCTCTCCCTCCTCCCTGAGCCCGCTCCTCGTCGCCGCCCTTGACACCGTCGCCTAGCCCTCCCCCAACGCATCGTCCCGCCAGCCCGCCCTGATGAGCCCCGATGATCCATCCCGCCGGTGAGCCCCGACGAGCCCTGCCAAAATGTATGATGCAACAACTAATTTTTTGACAGTGGTAAATTGTGTACATCAAGTGTATGAAATGCTAGAGGGCTCTAGGAATTTTAGGAATTTTTGAGAATTTTTGTGGTGAGGTGTTGATGCACAAAAGAGTCTAACAAAGTTTCAGAATTTTTGGAGCAATTTAAATTGTGCTTTGACCATGGAGTTCGAATCTGGTCCAAATTTGAACTGAATGAAATTTGAAAAAATTTAACTATGGAACCAAATGATCACTACAACAAGACAGAGCTTTGGTAACATAATCATGTAACACATTGTAAAAGATGTTACAAGTGAAATTCCATTAACACATGATTTGTGTTGCCAGAATGACAGTAACACATATTCTATAATGCCTAAAAATGTGTTACCACATTATCGATTATGTAACATATAATTATGTGTTGGAGATAATGTGTTACAGATATCTTGATTGAGTAACATATAAATATGTGTTGGTCAAACGTGTTACGAACGTTAGTGAAGTAACACATAATCATGTGTTGATGCACAGTTTTACGGTCTCCGTTACGAGGAGAAACAAAAAAACTAGAATGAATTGCATGAGTATATCACCATCACATTAACATATAGGTCGAACGCGTCAACATGATTTTTTTTAAAGTTAAAAAAATAGTTTGTTTTGGTAGAGACGGCAAGAAACAACATATAGTTTGTTTTCGGTAAATACCAAACTATTTTGACATAGTTTCCATAAATACAATATTTACCAAATTTGACGCGAATTTTAGGATGACTCGACAAACATACATGTCAAATGCACATACTTTAAATTTATCATACACAATCAAGCAATTGATTTCAATTATGGCGACCAGACCTTGTTACTGATTATGTCCTAGAAGTAATATGTGTATGCTTTTGAGTTTTGTATGTGTAACTTTATGTAACTCCACCATATAGTAAACTAAAAATATTGGATGGGTCGACTCAAAAATGTAAAAATGAAATAAAATGTTGGACAAGTTAGTAAAGGAGATACAAACACAAAGAAACAACTATTATAATTTAAAAAGTAGACCTACTTGTTATGTTCTATTTTGAAAACTCCAAAAAAAATAGGTCTGAAACTATTCTAGTTAAAAAGCGGACCCTACCAATAATGTTCAATTATTTGTAACAAATATAAAGAATGGAATTTGAACCTTGGTCTGGGGCCTCATAAGGAGATACAACACACTAGCCATTTTTCCATTGTCAACTTTCTGTTCAAATAAATGAAGTTAGCTTTCTAGTATGTCTAATAATACTACATATACCTTTTTAGGGAAAAAAGAGACGCTGCATATACATTTATAGTAATAAAAGAAAGAAATTGAAACGTTGCTTTCAAACAAGTGAACAAGTCTAATTAAAATGCGTACCCACCTATCATATTTTATTTTTAGAAATATGAATTAAAATAAGGGCTATATGTGAGATTTGAACCGTGGTGATGGGCATAATGTATAGGGAGGTAAGCCATTAGGCTAGCGTTCAATCAGTGGTCAGCCTTTATACATCAATTGTTTTTTAGTATGCCCAATGGCACTATGTCACTACATGTATATTTAAGTGAAAAAAATCACGTTCTCTTAAAACTATTCTAATTAAAAAGAGCACCTACCTGTCATGTTTTATTTTTAATTCAGAAAAAGGAGGCATGTTTTCTTGAAATTATTCTACTTAAAAAGCAGACACCACCTATCATGTATCATTATTTTAAAAAATCTATCGGAAATAGGTACTATGCACCTATCATGTATTATTATTTTAAAAAATCTATCGGAAATAGGTACTATGCCACTTGAACCCTGGTGTTGGGCATCATGAGGTGTTGAAACACGCCAGCCATTTTTTCAACGTTAGCTGTGTGTTCAAACTAAAGAAATTGGCATACTTAACTTCATATCTTATTAATACGTGAAGTATTTCAGCACCAAAATGGCTTCAAACAAAAAGGTGTTCAACATGAAACTTGATCGTCTCATCGTAATAAATAAACTTTTAGATCATATTGGTCCGAGATCATATAAAACCTCCACGGTTGATACGATGTGACAACATTCGACCTAGACAAAATTCAACATCCACTTGGCCGACTTTGAAAAAGTATGAGTATAAAATGTCGATACTTGCACGCGCTCATGTCATGCTTTTATAAGATAAGGGGAAAGGTATCACAAGATTTGGAAAAGTTTACGTGTACTTTTCTTTGTAATTGCTGATCTACTATGATGTTTCCTAGACATTCAAGTCCAACTACGAGGTTTTTACATTGACCAAACATCTTCTTTGTACATGTACCTTAAAAAATGGAATGTATTATCTACTTCATCATTACTATTGACAAATTCAATGTCATATTGTCGCTTGTCATTCTGTTTCCTATTTTGTAAGCACCTAAAAATTAGTACCTTGCAAAGCACAATGTAGAAATATTTATCCAACATACTCCATCAATTTTCTACATGAAGTAGACCACACACTAGATATAATTAAAAATTTTGAGGTTTCTAATATCTCATCTGCTACTTGTTAGTGTTTCAATCCATATAAAACAATAGAAACCTACCTATTTTTTACCTTGTGATGCACAAGAGTACCCATTAAACATACTCAAAACTTTGAAACATGTTTACTTTCAAACTATTATAATAAAAAGTCTTAGGAGATTTATCAAAAGTTTTATTGTACTTTGCTTTGTAATGGGTGGATCTTCTAGGATGTTTCTTGCACATTTAAGTCAAACTATGACTGTCATAATGCCACATTTTTCTTTTACATGTAACTTCAAAAATGACTTCATTATTTTTCCAACATGCACCTGACTACATATGTCGGTGGAACATGACACATAAACTATGTTTTCTTCTTCACAGGCGGGTATCATAAATGGGGGTGAAGGGGACATCAAACGACTCACATGAGAGAGATTATGAGTCCTATGATTAATTAGGAGGCTCGAAAGAAGATCTTGGTGGGTGACCTCAAAAGGCTTAGATCATCAGAACTCGAGGTCTTTCAGACCCTGCCCCTTCCTCAATGTACCGTGAGCCGATCAATTACCTCGACGTCTTTCCTCGCTTGCAAGGTGTGAGGCGTTGTCGTGGTGCAGGTTGTATGCCAATGGGAGGCGAGTGGTGGATCCAAACACAAATGCACTAGGTTAACAAGTATCGCTTCACTAATAATAATATTTTTATACCACATTTCAAATTATGAAATTATAATCATTTAAATTCATATGTGAATTAAAACTGTACAATATTTATGCGGCGTATTTAAAATGTGCCATGAATTCTTTCTGTATAAACATGCCACAATTTACCATCGTCTGAATCTCTTGAGTCAAACCATCAAACGTGTGTGCCTCCAGGAATCAACACTTAATTATATACATACATATGTTATGTACTTGTATATGTCACATATTTTAGATCGGTCAACTGTAAAAAATAAAAAACTATAAAATCCTAGCCACTAATTCTAATAATCAGCGGATAAAATAATTTAGAGGTTGTGCCATTTAGATCCAAAATTGGAGTGCCGGGGTTATAAAATTTTGGAGCTAAATCCGTGCCCCCCGTAACCCTATCTCTCTTCCTCCCTCGTGATTCCTACCTCTCTCTTGTGTGGCGGCGGCAGCTGGATCTGACGCAACAAAGCGCACGACGGCGCACGCACCTCCCCTTGACTCCCTCCTTCCCTTTGTACATCTCTCCCCCAGGTGGCTAAGATCTCCGACGAGGTCGTTGCTCTGAGGCCACGTTTTGGTCGCCGTCGAGATCCACGAATCTGGTGTCTCTCTGTCTCGGTCACGCGAATATCACGGCGATAGAGGCCTACTCGTGCTTGGCGCGGCGAGGACCTCGACATCCTTCTCTCGTCGTTGCTTTGCGAGGGTTGGCTTGTCCGACGGATCTGGCAGGTACGTCAACATGCGACTCAAGGGAGGCCATGACGTACACATCGTCGTGCTCCTTGCTCACTACATCTGCTGCCTCTCCGCCTCCCCATGGCCCAGCAGCACCCAGCAGGTTCGGGTGAGATCCGATGATGAGCTCCCTCTCCGCCTCCCTCCGAGCAGGACCACACCCTTGACCATGCAGCCATGTGGCAGCGCACTGCTAGACGATGACTTCCTAAATTGGATTCTGAATTGCTCATGTATGTATACGTATAGTGTTTTGATATCAATAATTATTTTAATACACGGATGCCCCTTGAATATAGTTGGTTCAATTTTTTCTTTCCTAAATGTGCAGGGAAGCTGCCTGATGGCGGATCAATAGGTTCTAACTCCTGACTTACTGTGCATGCTGTTTGGAAATGTGACACCTAATTTGTTCTACAAGGCAGGTAACTGTTAGTTTTGACCGATTCGGTGGAACCTAAACTAATGAGCTTGGTGATGTAAACATTATTGACTTGCAGACGTCTTTATGCTTCTTTCTAAAATTGCCACTTGTCAACTTGGTCACTTATAAATGTTCTCCTTCATGGAATTAGTCGCCATGTTGCACGTCTGTGTGGGAGATGACGCAACAAATTGTGTGTATGTATATAAGTTGTAAAATCATTTTTTATGTTCAGAACTGAGACTCACTCTTTTGGGCCAATATATTTTTGATTACGATTTGGTCACTTACAAGTACAAGTGAGCTAACGGTGCTGCTCTAAAGCAAGGAGGACACACGAAAGCGTGGCGTCATTGTGACTGGACTTCCAATTATATTTATCAGGCTATAAGTGGGGTTGAGCTGTCTAGATGGCTTTAACTGGAGCATTAGTGTATTAGCTTAGGTGCTATTTCGATTTGAAACTGACCTGGGTTCTTCTTTAACACAGCTACATCCATATATGTGTTTCTTAATTATATCCACTTACACAGCCACTCTGATTTCGACTGTGAATGAATACTATCAGATGATTGGTACTGTTGTTGCAGATACATGGAGCAATGATGAACCTAGTAGCATGCATTGGAACGTCTTTTACTATCATAATTAAATCTAAACCATGGTAAAAAAATGTGACAAGTAAAAGCTTAAATTTCTTTTTTTTTGCATGGACAATTTGTTCATCTATGCTTGCTTTTTTCTATATCTACACCTTCAATTTGCTTTCACATTGTTATTTCTCTTCACATCTTTCGCTATAATTGCCAGGCTATACACAATCAAATGCTTTGTTCCTGCCTCATAGAACCATTTCACAGACCTTACAACTATCTTCGCATCCAGATGTTATTAAGTCGTAGAACACCCATCAGCGAAACACAATTTTAAGACTAGTGACATTCGTTCCAGTACACAGTTTTACCATAGAGATGTATTTTGTTAGTGTAGCTAGTCTCTAGCTAATGGAAAGCGAGTCCAGTAAGCAATAAGACTTGTAGATATATCTTGATAGATCCTTGTACTATATGGATGCTCCATTTTATTAGGTTTCTCCATTACCTTTGTGGTCTGCATTAAGCTTTTGTTATTTTCGTCAACCTGCATCCTTGCTTTCCAGTGGCTGTTATACAGGCATTGTAATGCTAAACTCTACTTGTGATATACTCCCTCTTTTTTCATCAATTTCACTTATTATATGCAATATTATATTGGAACTAATTGTAGACTGCATGTTATTACCTTAGTACTTGCTGCAGTATAAAGAATAAGGAGGAAGACATCGAGGTTCTAATAAGACAATACTATATGAGCCACTACACTAGCGGCATGGGTATGTCTTTTAGCTACAGTTCTCTTACTATTTCCAATGGTACAAGTTATGTTTTTCCAATTCTTTATTAACATATACAATATTTGTGTTTGCGATGGTGAAGGTGGTTGTTTTTCTCATTTGTTATTTTCAGAACATAAAGATGAAATAATGGCAGAGCTCCTGCGGTTGTATCCTATGGTTATGCTGATGATGAATTCAAGAAGAAAACTAGTCCACTGAAGACTAGAAGCAGCAAGTTTAGTTTATGTCAATGGATGAAAAAATGTAATATTTTCTCAAGGAGTGTTCCCTAAACATTTGAAATGTTAGGAATACTACTGACTGATGTGAAGATACTTATATTATGTTTAGTGCAATTTAATTATGCTATGATCTGTACAATTATACTTTTGTATATTTGTAATAAATATCTTAAAATTTTCAATTTGTGCATGTGGTGAGCTTCAATTTCTCCATCATTTTAATGATAACACGAGCAAGTGCGGTAATATTATTAAATTATTGTATATTCATTAAAATGTGTACCCAATTTTTGTTTAATAAAAATAAATATTAATTATGTTATGATGCTAATATAGTAGTGTTACCGATGGAATTATTAGAGTTACAAGATGTGTTATGGTAATAACAACTACTATGGTGTTACAATATTTGGATATTCTGTTACTAGTTTGGTTTCGAAACTAAAAAAGGTGTTACCAATTGTGTTACTGTAGTTACAATAGTATGTTACCACCAATGTTTTACATCTATGTAACTATGTTACTATTGGTGTTACTATAGCTACAATAATATGTTACCAGTTTACTTAGTAACACGTAATATGCATGTTACTGCTTTGTAATTGTAACACACTTTCTAAACAATGGTAACAATTATTACGTGTGACAGTGGACACCACTTAGTAACACGGTCTGATGGAACACATTTGAAAATGTGTTACTACATTACTTAGTAACACCTTATTGGGCCTATAGTAACATATCACCGTGTTACCAAAACTCTGTTCTGTTGTAGTGGATTTTGCTGGAATGGGTTGTGGGTACTGTCAAATAGATGGAGTAATTTTTGTGGGTGCAAAATAATTGGGGAGAATATATCTCCTTTTCAAATCAAAGATTTTTTTTGCATTAGAGTTCATTTTTTTGCAAAACAAATATGTATGAGATGTTAGATGTATAGATAGATATATTCGGATGGATGGATGATCATTTTGTCTTTAGTGTTTACTTAGAGTTCATTTTGATGTTCATTGAAGAATTTTTTGTTGTGGCAAAGTTATGAAATTTAGAGCTTTTGACCTTAATTATCTCGCAAAGTTGTGGCAAACTTCAGGAATTAAGTGTTTCTTCTCGACGTCGATGATGCCGATCCCGCATCCTCGTCGTCGAGTCGGCGGAGGAGGTCACTTGCACTAGTAGAAAACAGACCTTTCGTCCCGAGCTTTAGTCCCGGTCTGGCCACAAACCGGTACTAAAGATGGTATTAGTCCCAGTTCGTGCCGGCTACAACGGCTAGGAGTAGGGCGACCTTTAGTACCGGCTCGTGAGGGACCTTTAGTACCGGTTCGTCTCATGAGCCGGTACTAAAGGGAGCGTGGCAGTGTTTTGGTCAGACATGGGTCCCGCTTGCACCTTTAGTACCGGCTGGTGTCACCAGCCGGTACTAAAGACTTCCTACATATACATCCGTCCGCAGCCGATTGAAAGAGCTCTGTTTTCTCCCCTGTTCTTCTTCTTGCTCAAAGCTCATCCTCCATTTTGCCAAGGATTTTTCAAGATTTAAAGGCACCCCATCTATCCAAGTGTTCATAAAGGTTAGCAACTTTGCTCCTTCATCTCTTGCTCGATTAGCTTGTGGTATGCTCAAAGATATGTGATATGTGATTTGTGGGAGTTTATTTGATTTATATCCAATTTTACCTCAAATTAACTTGTTAGGTTGCATATGTGTAGGTGTGGTTTATTTGGTGTGCCTTCCCATGTTCTTCTTCTTGCTCGAAGCTCATCCTCCATTTTTCCAAGGATTTGTCAAGATTTAAAGGCACCCCATCTATCCAAGTGTTCATAAAGGTTAGCAACTTTGCTCCTTCATCTCGTGCTAGATTAGCTTGTGGTATGCTCAAAGATATGTGATATGTGATTTGTGGGAGTTTATTTGATTTATATCCAATTTTAGCTCAAATTAACTTGTTAGGTTGCATATGTGTAGGTGTGGTTTATTTGGTGTGCCTTCCCACCATTCCCGGCCGTCCTAACCGCCGTCCATCGTCCGCACCGTCTCGTCGCGGCACCGGCCACCTTGGTGAGCCTCTTGTTCTTCTTAAAATCTTTTTTAAAACAAATTACTTGTATGATTTAGATAGATGTGTGTACGATTTACTTACTTGTATTATTGTTAGTTATTCTATAGTTTAATGGTTATGGTATCCGCCCACGTCGGCCCTTGTCCAGTCTATGATTCAGATATGGTATGTCGTTAATTATCTTTTATAACTATTTCACACATCATCTAATGTCTATGACAATTAATTATGCCACCAAATTGACGTAGATATTTTTATCTATAGGAAGTAGTTGAACCAGAAATTCCAACCGACTATGCAATTCTGCTCGAGAAATTAACACAAGCTAAAAAAGAAATTGATCATTTGAAAGAAAAATTTGAAAGAACTGAAGATGAGAAGATGGGATTGGTGCTGCCTGTTGCCGATATCGTCGATGATCACAAGAACAAGATGGTCGGAATGCGCTTGAAGCGTAGAAAGTTTAGAAAATATGCCATTGATAAATAGGCTTGGTATCATTATGCTGTTGGCTCAATTGTTACTTTTGTTGTGATTATGATCGCATTTGTTATTGTATTCACATGTTTTAGATAGCTCTACTTTTGGTTGTAATGTGATGATGAAGTTGTATTAATTTGGTCACTTCGATGTTGTGTAGTGAACATGAGCCGGCAATGGATGTACGATGACCGACTAAGTCCAGGGTTTCTTAATGGCCTGCATGATTTTATTCGTGTTGCTGAGACAAATAAGCATAATGGTTTCATGTGTTGTCCATGTCGTGACTATAAGATTGATAGGAATTACTCTACCTCAAAAACCCTTCACTACCACCTGTTGAACTCCGGTTTCATGTTCGGCTATAGCTGTTGGACCAAGCACGTAGAAAGAGGGGTTATAATGGAAGACAATGAAGAAGAAGAGGATAATGACAACTATCCTTTCGCTGATACAACAATGGGGGAAGCTGAAGAAGAGGCATCAATGGGGGAAGCTGAAGAAGAGGCATCAGATGAGCCCGCTGATGATTTGGGTCAGGTCATTGTTGATGCAAAGAGAAACTGCGAAAATGATAAGGAGAGGTTGAAGTTGAAACGCATGTTAGAGGATCACAAGAAATTATTGTATACAAATTGTGAAGATGACCAGAAAAAGCTGGGTACCACGCTGGAATTGCTGCAATGGAAGGCGAAGAATGGTGTAAATGACAAGGGATTTCAAGAATTGCTAATAATGATAAAGAAGATGCTTCCAAAGGATAACGAATTGCCTGAAAGTACGTACGAAGCAAACATGGTTGTCTGCCCTCTAGGATTAGAGGTGCAGAAGATACATGCATGCCCTAATGACTGCATCCTCTACCGCGGTAAGGAGTACAAGAATTTGGATGCATGCTCGGTATGCGATGCACTGCGCTATAAGATCCCCCGCGATGACCCTGGTGATGTGGTGGGTGAACGCCACAGGAAGAGGGTTCCTGCCAAGGTGATGTGGTATGCTCCTATAATACCATGGTTGAAACGTTTGTTCCAAAACAAAGAGCATGCCAAGTTGTTGCGATGGCACAAACAAGAACGTAAGAAAGACAGGATGTTGAGAGCACCCGCTGATGGGTCGCAGTGGAGAAAAATCGAGAAGGAGTTCGAGGACTTTGCAGCTGACGCAACGAACTTATGGTTTGGTCTTAGTACAGACGGCATGAATCCTTTTGGCGAGAGAGCTCCAGTCACAGCACCTGGCCCATGACTCTATGTATCTACAACCTTCCTCCTTGGTTGTGCATGAAGCGGAAGTTCATTATGATGCCAGTGCTCATTCAAGGCCCTAAGCACCCCGGCAACGACATTGATGTCTACCTAAGGCCACTAGTTGATGAACTTCTACAGTTATGGAAAAAACCAGGTGTGCGTGTGTGGGATGCGCACACACAGAAGGAAATAGACCTACGAGTGTTGCTGTTTCTAACAATCAATGATAGGCCTGCTCTTAGTAACCTTTCAGGACATACAAACAAGGGATACACTGCATGCACGCACTTTTTAGATGACACTGAAAGTATATATTTCGATAAATGTAAGAAGAATGTGTACCTGGGACATCGTCGATTTCTACCGATCAAGCATATCTTAAGAAAGGCAGGCAACCATTTCAAAGGTGAGCCAGATAACCGAAAGAAGCCTGGCCTCCGTACTGGTGAATATATATTTGATATGGTCAGGGATTTACAGGTAATCTTTGGAAAGGGTCCTGGCGGACAATCTGTTCCGAATGACGCCAACGGACACGCACCCATGTGGAAGAAGAAATCTATATTTTGGGAACTTGAATATTGGAAAGCCCTAGAGGTCCGCAATGCAATCAACGTGATGCATGTGACGAAGAATCTTTGTGTGAACCTGCTAGGCTTCTTGGGCGTGTATTGAAAGACAAAAGATACACCGGAGGCATGGGAGGACAAGCAAAGAATTAATGAAAAAGACGACATGCCTCCAAAGCAGTATCAAGGTCCTGCCAGCTATGCTCTTACGAAAGAAGAGAAGGAAATCTTTTTTGAATGCCTGCTCAGTATGAAGGTCCCGTCTGGCTTCTCGTCGGATATAAAGGGAATAATAAATATGGCAGAGAAAAAAATTTCAAAATCTAAAGTCTCATGACTGCAACGTGATTATGACGCAATTACTTCCGGTTGCACTTAGGGGGCTTCTACCAGAAAATGTTCGATTAGCCATTGTGAAGCTATGCGCATTCCTCAATGCGATTTCTCAGAAGGTAATCGATCCAGAAATCCTACCAAGGTTATCGAATGACCTGGTCCAATGTCTTGTCAGTTTTGAGTTGGTGGTCCCTCCATCTTTCTTCAATATTATGACGCACGTTCTAGTGCACCTAGTCGAAGAGATTAACATTCTGGGTCCCGTATTTCTACACAATATGTTCCCCTTTGAGAGGTTCATGGGAGTCTTAAAGAAATATGTTCATAACCGTGCTAGGCCAGAAGGAAGAATCGCCAAGAGATATGGAACAGAGGAGGTTATTGAGTCTTGTGTTGACTTTATTCTTGACATTAAGCTGATTGGTCTTCCTGAATCGCGGCATGAGGGGAGACTGGGTGGAAAAGGCACATTAGGAAAGAAAGAAGCAATAAATATGGACGGGCATTCTTTCACTCAAGCACACTACACGGTTCTACAAAATTCCACCTTGGTGACTCCATATATGGAGGAACGCAAGGATATTGTACGGTCCAAGAACCCGGAGCAGTCTGACCCCTGGATTGAACGTAAACACATGGAGACTTTTGCCAGTTGGTTGCAAACAAAGCTCATCAATGACAACGATGTTCCAGATGACTGTACTGGTTGGCCAAGACACCAAGTTCGACTGTAACGACTTTCAAAGGGTACGAGATAAATGGGAATACATTTTACACGATCGCCCAATATAAGAAGAGCACCAACCAAAATAGTGGTGTCCGCTATGGTGCAACCAACTTTGAAGAAACATATTATGGTTACATAGAGGACATATGGGAACTTGACTATGGACCTGATCTTAAGGTCCCTTTGTTTCGGTGCAAATGGGTCAAATATACTGGAGGCGGGGTACAGGTAGACCCGCAGTATGGAATGATAACAGTGGATCTCAACAATCTTGGATACACAGACGACTCATTCGTCCTAGCCAATGATGTGGCTCAGGTTTTCTATGTGAAGGACATGTCTAGCAAACCGAGGAGAAAAAAGATAAGGAAGCGAATACATGATATGATGAGCCAAAGTGCCACACAGTTCTTTAAGGGAAAAGAAACATTGTGGGAGTGGAGGACAAGACAGACATGTCCGAAGATTATGAAAAGTTTCATGAAATCCCTCCCTTCAGAGTGAAGACTGACCCAAGCATCCTGTTAAATGATGAAGATAATCCATGGTTACAACGCAATCATAAGAAAGAGACAAACACGTAGAAAAAGTCTTACACCGCGAGATCCCACATAAGTGCATCAAGTTTTTGCCGTAACCCTCTAAACTCTCTAGAAGTTGCTATGTGGGTGAAATTATGACGTCATGCCAAGTTACAACCTTTTCAGAGTTCATTTGTACTGCTTTTCAAATTCAGGGTCATTTAGCTCAAAATAAATCATTAAATGCCTGAAAAATATCAAACGTAGTCAGAAAGGGTTGAAAATTGATGATGTGCCTTTGAATGGTGCATATTGAACACACAAAAAGTACGGAGTTAAAATAAGTTATTAAAAATGAAATCCCTTTGTAATAGATGAGTTTTCGTCCGAACCCATCATACTTCTTATGAGATTGTCCAATTTGTAGACAAAGTGCATCCAGTTTTTTCCGTAATCCTCTCAACTCTCTAGAAGTTGCTATGTGGGTGAAATTATGATGTCATGCCAAGTTACAACCTTTTCAGAGCTCATTTGTACTGTTTTTCAAATTCAGGGTCATTTAGCTCAAAATAAATCATGAAATGCCTGAAAAATATCAAATAAAGTCAGAAAGGGTTGAAAATTTATGATGTGCCTTTGAATGGTGCATATTGAACACACAAAAAGTATGGAGTTAAAATAAGTTATTAAAAATGAAATCCCTTTGTAATAGATGAGTTTTCGTTCGAAACCCTCATACTTCGAAAGAGATTGTCCAATTTGTACACGAAGTGCATCCAGTTTTTGCCGTAACCCTCTCAACTGTTTAGAAGTTGCTATGTGGGAGAAATTATGATGTCATGCCAAATTATAACCTTTTCAGAGTTCATTTGTACTGCTTTTCAAATCATGGTCATTGAGCTGAAAATAAATCATTAAATGCATGAAAAATATCAAATGAAGTCAGAATGGGTTGAAAATTGATGATGTGCTTTTGAATGGTGCATATTTAACACACAAAAAGTATGTAGTTAAAATAAGTTATTAAAAATGAAATCCCTTTGTAATAGATGAGTTTCGTCCGAACCCCTCATACTTCTTATGAGATTGTCCAATTTGTACACGAAGTGCATCCAATTTTTGCCGTAACCCTGTCAACTGTCTAGAAGTTGCTATGTGGGTGAAATTATGATGTCATGCCAAGTTACAACCTTTTCAGAGTTCATTTGTACTGCTTTTCAAATTCAGGGTCATTTAGCTCAAAATAAATCATGAAATGCGTGAAAAATATCAAATGAAGTCAAAAAGGGTTGAAAATTGATGATGTGCCTTTGAATGGTGCATATTGAACACACAAAAGTATGTAGTTAAAATAAGTTATTAAAAATGAAATCCGTTTGTAATAGATGACTTTCGTCCGAACCCCTCATACTTCTTATGAGATTGTCCAATTTGTACACTAAGTGCATCCAGTTTTTGCCGTAACCCTCTCAACTCTCTAAAAGTTGCTATGTGGGTGAAATTATGATGTCATGCCAAGTTACAACCTTTTCAGAGTTCATTTGTACTGCTTTTCAAATTCAGGGTCATTGAGCTCAAAATAAATCATGAAATGCATGAAAAATATCAAATGAAGTCAGAATGGGTTGAAAATTGTTGATGTGCCTTTGAATGGTGCATATTTAACACACAAAAAGTATGTAGTTAAAATAAGTTATTAAAAATGAAATCCCTTTGTAATAGATGAGTTTCGTCCGAACCCCTCATACTTCTTATGAGATTGT
Source organism: Hordeum marinum (assembly GCA_022496015.1). Taxonomy (NCBI): domain Eukaryota; kingdom Viridiplantae; phylum Streptophyta; class Magnoliopsida; order Poales; family Poaceae; genus Hordeum; species Hordeum marinum. Next base: position 536,150,814 of record CM039673.1, read on the forward strand.
CCAATTTGTACACGAAGTGCATCCAGTTTTTGCCGTAACCCTCTCAACTGTTTAGAAGTTGCTATGTGGGTGAAATTATGATGTCATGCCAAATTATAACCTTTTCAGAGTTCATTTGTACTGCTTTTCAAATCATGGTCATTGAGCTGAAAATAAATCATTAAATGCATGAAAAATATCACATGAAGTCAGAATGGGTTGAAAATTGATGATGTGCTTTTGAATGGTGCATATTTAACACACAAAAAGTATGTAGTTAAAATAAGTTATTAAAAATGAAATCCCTTTGTAATAGATGAGTTTCGTCCGAACCCCTCATACTTCTTATGAGATTGTCCAATTTGTACACGAAGTGCATCCAGTTTTTGCCGTAACCCTCTCAACTGTCTAGAAGTTGCTATGTGGGTGAAATTATGATGTCATGCCAAGTTACAACCTTTTCAGAGTTCATTTGTACTGCTTTTCAAATTCAGGGTCATTTAGCTCAAAATAAATCATGAAATGCGTGAAAAATATCAAATGAAGTCAAAAAGGGTTGAAAATTGATGATGTGCCTTTGAATGGTGCATATTGAACACACAAAAGTATGTAGTTAAAATAAGTTATTAAAAATGAAATCCGTTTGTAATAGATGACTTTCGTCCGAACCCCTCATACTTCTTATGAGATTGTCCAATTTGTACACGAAGTGCATCCAGTTTTTGCCGTAACCCTCTCAACTCTCTAAAAGTTGCTATGTGGGTGAAATTATGATGTCATGCCAAGTTACAACCTTTTCAGAGTTCATTTGTACTGCTTTTCAAATTCAGGGTCATTGAGCTCAAAATAAATCATGAAATGCATGAAAAATATCAAATGAAGTCAGAATGGGTTGAAAATTGTTGATGTGCCTTTGAATGGTGCATATTTAACACACAAAAAGTATGTAGTTAAAATAAGTTATTAAAAATGAAATCCCTTTGTAATAGATGAGTTTCGTCCGAACCCCTCATACTTCTTATGAGATTGTCCAATTTGTACACGAAGTGCATCCAGTTTTTGCCGTAACCCTCTCAACTGTTTAGAAGTTGCTATGTGGGTGAAATTATGATGTCATGCCAAATTATAACCTTTTCAGAGTTCATTTGTACTGCTTTTCAAATCATGGTCATTGAGCTGAAAATAAATCATTAAATGCATGAAAAATATCACATGAAGTCAGAATGGGTTGAAAATTGATGATGTGCTTTTGAATGGTGCATATTTAACACACAAAAAGTATGTAGTTAAAATAAGTTATTAAAAATGAAATCCCTTTGTAATAGATGAGTTTCGTCCGAACCCCTCATACTTCTTATGAGATTGTCCAATTTGTACACGAAGTGCATCCAGTTTTTGCCGTAACCCTCTCAACTGTCTAGAAGTTGCTATGTGGGTGAAATTATGATGTCATGCCAAGTTACAACCTTTTCAGAGTTCATTTGTACTGCTTTTCAAATTCAGGGTCATTTAGCTCAAAATAAATCATGAAATGCGTGAAAAATATCAAATGAAGTCAAAAAGGGTTGAAAATTGATGATGTGCCTTTGAATGGTGCATATTGAACACACAAAAGTATGTAGTTAAAATAAGTTATTAAAAATGAAATCCGTTTGTAATAGATGACTTTCGTCCGAACCCCTCATACTTCTTATGAGATTGTCCAATTTGTACACGAAGTGCATCCAGTTTTTGCCGTAACCCTCTCAACTCTCTAAAAGTTGCTATGTGGGTGAAATTATGATGTCATGCCAAGTTACAACCTTTTCAGAGTTCATTTGTACTGCTTTTCAAATTCAGGGTCATTGAGCTCAAAATAAATCATGAAATGCATGAAAAATATCAAATGAAGTCAGAATGGGTTGAAAATTGTTGATGTGCCTTTGAATTGTGCATATTTAACACACAAAAAGTATGTAGTTAAAATAAGTTATTAAAAATGAAATACCTTTGTAATAGATGAGTTTCGTCCGAACCCCTCATACTTCTTATGAGATTGTCTAATTTGTACACGAAGTGCATCCAGTTTTTGCCGTAACCCTCTCAACTCTCTAGCAGTTGCTACGTGGGAGAAATTATGACGTCATGCCAAGTTACAACCTTTTCAAAGTTCATTTGTACAGCTTTTCAAATTCAGGGTCATTTAGCTCAAAATAAATCATTAAATGCCTGAAAAATATCAAATGAAGTTAGAAAGGGTTGAAAATTGATGATGTGCCTTTTAATGGTGCATATTGAACACACAAAAAGTACGGAGTTAAAATAAGTTATTAAAAATGAAATCCCTTTGTAATAGATGAGTTTTCGTCCGAACCCCTTATACTTTTTATGAGATTGTCCAATTTGTAGACGAAGTGCATCCAGTTTTTGCCGTAACCCTCTCAACTCTCTAGAAGTTGCTATGTGGGTGAAATTATGACGTCATGCCAAGTTACAACCTTTTCAGAGCTCATTTGTACTGTTTTTCAAATTCAGGGTCTTTTAGCTCAAAATAAATCATGAAATGCCTGAAAAATATCAAATGAAATGAGAAAGGGTTGAAAATTTATGATGTGCCTTTGAATGGTGCATATTGAACACACAAAAAGTATGGAGTTAAAATAAGTTATTAAAAATGAAATCCCTTTGTAATAGATGAGTTTTCGTCCGAAACCCTCATACGTCTTATGAGATTGTCCAATTTGTACACGAAGTGCATCCAGTTTTTGCCGTAACCCTCTCAACTCTCTAAAAGTTGCTATGTGGGTGAAATTATAATGTCATGCCAATTTACAACCTTTTCAGAGTTCATTTGTACTGCTTTTCAAATTCAGGGTCATTTTGCTCAAAATAAATCATGAAATGCCTGAAAAATATCAAATGAAGTCAGAAAGGGTTGAAAATTGATGATGTGCCTTTGAATGGTGCATATTGAACACACAAAAAGTATGGAGTTAAAATAAGTTATTAAAAATGAAATCCCTTTGTAATAGATGAGTTTTCGTCTGAAACCCTCATACTTCTTATGAGATTGTCCAATTTGTACACGAAGTGCATCCAGTTTTTGCCGTAACCCTCTCAACTCTCTAAAAGTTGCTATGTGGGTGAAATTATGAGGTCATGCCAAGTTACAAACTTTTCAGAGTTCATTTGTACTGCTTTTCAAATTCAGGGTCATTTAGCTCAAAATAAATCATTAAATGCCTGAAAAATATCAAATGAAGTCAGAAAGGCTTGAAAATTGATGATGTGCCTTTGCATGGTGCATATTGAACATACAAAAAGTACGGAGTTAAAATAAGTTATTAAAAATGAAATCCCTTTGTAATAGATGAGTTTTCGTCCGAACCCCTTATACTTTTTATGAGATTGTCCAATTTGTAGACGAAGTGCATCCAGTTTTTGCCGTAACCCTCTCAACTCTCTAGAAGTTGCTATGTGGGTGAAATTATGATGTCATGCCAAGCTACAACCTTTTCAGAGCTCATTTGTACTGTTTTTCAAATTCAGGGTCATTTAGCTCAAAATAAATCATGAAATGCCTGAAAAATATCAAATGAAGTCAAAAAGGGTTGAAAATTTATGATGTGCCTTTGAATGGTGCATATTGAACACACAAAAAGTATGGAGTTAAAATAAGTTATTAAAAATGAAATCCCTTTGTAATAGATGAGTTTTCGTCCGAACCCCTCATACTTTTTATGAGATTGTCCAATTTGTAGACGAAGTGCATCCAGTTTTTGCCGTAACCCTCTCAACTCTCTAGAAGTTGCTATGTGGGTGAAATTATGATGTCATGCCAAGTTACAACCTTTTCAGAGTTCATTTGTACTGCTTTTCAAATTCAGGGTCATTTAGCTCAAAATAAATCATGAAATGCCTGAAAAATATCAAATGAAGTCAGAAAGGGTTGAAAATTCATGATGTGCCTTTGAATGGTGCATATTGAACACACAAAAAGTATGGAGTTAAAATAAGTTATTAAAAATGAAATCCCTTTGTAATAGATGAGTTTTCGTCCGAAACCCTCATACTTCTTATGAGATTGTCCAATTTGTACACGAAGTGCATCCAATTTTTGCCGTTACCCTCTCAACTCTCTAAAAGTTGCTATGTGGGTGAAATTATGATGTCATGCCAAGTTACAACCTTTTCAGAGTTCATTTGTACTGCTTTTCAAATTCAGGGTCATTTAGCTCAAAATAAATCATTAAATGCCTGAAAAATATCAAATGAAGTCAGAAAGGGTTGAAAATTGATGATGTGCCTTGGAATGGTGCATATTTAACACACAAAAAGTATGGACTTAAAATAAGTTATTAAAAATGAAATCCCTTTGTAATAGATGAGTTTTCGTCCGAAACCCTCATACTTCTGATGAGATTGTCCAATTTGTACACGAAGTGCATCCAGTTTTTGCCGTAACCCTCTAAACTCTCTAGAAGTTGCTATGTGGGTGAAATTATGACGTCATGCCAAGTTACAACCTTTTCAGAGTTCATTTGTACTGCTTTTCAAATTCAGGGTCATTTAGCTCAAAATAAATCATTAAATGCCTGAAAAATATCAAATGAAGTCGGAAAGGCTTGAAAATTGATGATGTGCCTTTGAATGGTGCATATTGAACACACAAAAAGTACGTAGTTAAAATAAGTTATTAAAAATGAAATCCCTTTGTAATAGATGAGTTTTCGTCCGAACCCCTCATACTTCTTATGAGATTGTCCAATTTGTAGACGAAGTGCATCCAGTTTTTTCCGTAACCCTCTCAACTCTCTAGAAGTTGCTATGTGGCTGAAATTATGATGTCATGCCAAGCTACAACCTTTTCAGAGCTCATTTGTACTGTTTTTCAAATTCAGGGTCATTTAGCTCAAAATAAATAATGAAATGCCTGAAAAATATCAAATGAAGTCAGAAAGGGTTGAAAATTTATGATGTGCCTTTGAATGGTGCATATTGAACACACAAAAAGTATGGAGTTAAAATAAGTTATTAAAAATGAAATCCCTTTGTAATAGATGAGTTTTCGTTCGAAACCCTCATACTTCGAAAGAGATTGTCCAATTTGTAGACGAAGTGCATCCAGCTTTTGCCGTAACCCTCTCAACTGTTTAGAAGTTGCTATGTGGATGAAATTATGATGTCATGCCAAATTATAACCTTTTCAGAGTTCATTTGTACTTATTTTCAAATCATGGTCATTGAGCTAAAAATAAATCATTAAATGCATGAAAAATATCAAATGAAGTCAGAATGGGTTGAAAATTGATGACGTGCCTCTGAATTGTGCATATTTAACACACAAAAAGTATGTAGTTAAAATAAGTTATTAAAAATGAAATCTCTTTGTAATAGATGAGTTTCGTCCGAACCCCTCATACTTCTTATGAGATTGTCCAATTTGTACACAAAGTGCATCCAGTTTTTGCCGTAACCCTCTCAACTCTCTAGAAGTTGCTATGTGGGAGAAATTATGACGTCATGCCAAGTTACAACGTTTTCAGAGTTCATTTGTACTTGTTTTCAAATTCAGGGTCATTTAGCTCAAAATAAATCATTAAATTCCTGAAAAATATCAAATGTAGTCAGAAAGGGTTGAAAATTGATGATGTGCCTTTGAATGGTGCATATTGAACACACAAAAAGTACGGAGTTAAAATAAGTTATTAAAAATGAAATCCCTTTGTAATAGATGAGTTTTCGTCCGAACCCCTCATACTTTTTATGAGATTGTCCAATTTGTAGACGAAGTGCATCCAGTTTTTGCCGTAACCCTCTCAACTCTCTAGAAGTTGCTATGTGGGTGAAATTATGATGTCATGCCAAGTTACAACCTTTTTCAGAGTTCATTTGTACTGTTTTTCAAATTCAGGGTCATTTAGCTCAAAATAAATCATGAAATGCCTGAAAAATATCAAATGAAGTCAGAAAGGGTTGAAAATTTATGATGTGCCTTTGAATGGTGCATATAGAACACACAAAAAGTATGGAGTTAAAATAAGTTATTAAAAATGAAATCCCTTTGTAATAGATGAGTTTTCGTCCGAAACCCTCATACTTCTTATGAGATTGTCCAATTTGTACACGAAGTGCATCCAGTTTTTGCCGAAACCCTCTAAACTCTCTAAAAGTTGCTATGTGGGTGAAATTATGATGTCATGCCAAGTTACAACCTTTTCAGAGTTCATTTGTACTGCTTTTCAAATTCAGGGTCATTGAGCTCAAAATAAATCATGAAATGCATGAAAAATATCAAATGAAGTCAGAATGGGTTGAAAATTGGTGATGTGCCTTTGAATTGTGCATATTTAACACACAAAAAGTATGTAGTTAAAATAAGTTATTAAAAATGAAATCCCTTTGTAATAGATGAGTTTCGTCCGAACCCCTCATACTTCTTATGAGATTGTCCAATTTGTACACGACGTGCATCCAGTTTTTGCCGTAACCCTCTCAACTCTCTAGAAGTTGCTATGTGGGAGAAATTATGACGTCATGCCAAGTTACAACCTTTTCAGAGTTCATTTGTACTGCTTTTCAAATTCAGGGTCATTTAGCTCAAAATAAATCATGAAATGCGTGAAAAATATCAAATGAAGTCAGAAAGGGTTGAAAATTGATGATGTGCCTTTGAATGGTGCATATTTAACACACAAAAGTATGTAGTTAAAATAAGTTATTAAAAATGAAATCCGTTTGTAATAGATGACTTTCGTCCGAACCCCTCATACTTCTTATGAGATTGTCCAATTTGTACACAAAGTGCATCCAGTTTTTGCCGTAACCCTCTCAACTCTCTAGAAGTTGCTATGTGGGAGAAATTAAGACGTCATGCCAAGTTATAACCTTTTCAGAGTTCATTTGTACTGCTTTTCAAATTCAGGGTCATGTAGCTCAAAATAAATGATTAAATGCCTGAAAAATATCAAATGTAGTCAGAAAGGGTTGAAAATTGATGATGTGCCTTTGAATGGTGCATATTGAACACACAAAAAGTACGGAGTTAAAATAAGTTATTAAAAATGAAATCCCTTTGTAATAGATGAGTTTTCGTCCGAACCCCTCATACTTTTTATCAGATTGTCCAATTTGTACACGAAGTGCATCCACTTTTTGCCGTAACCATCTCAACTCTCTAGAAGTTGCTATGTGGGTGAAATTATGATGTCATGCAGAGTTACAACCTTTTCAGAGCTCATTTGTACTGTTTTTCAAATTCAGGGTCATTTAGCTCAAAATAAATCATGAAATGCCTGAAAAATATCAAATGAAGTCAGAAAGGGTTGAAAATTTATGATGTCCCTTTGAATTGTGCATATTGAACACACAAAAAGTATGGAGTTAAAATAAGTTACTAAAAATGAAATCCCTTTGTAATAGATGAGTTTTCGTCCGAAACCCTCATACTTCTTATGAGATTGTCCAGTTTGTACACGAAGTGCATCCAGTTTTTGCCGTAACCCTCTCAACTCTCTAGAAGTTGCTATGTGGGTGAAATTATGATGTCATGCAGAGTTACAAACTTTTTAGAGCTCATTTGTACTTTTTTTCAAATTCAGGGTCATTTAGCTCAAAATAAATCATGAAATGCCTGAAAAATATCAAATGAAGTCAGAAAGGGTTGAAAATTTATGATGTCCCTTTGAATTGTGCATATTTAACACACAAAAAGTATGTAGTTAAAATAAGTTACTAAAAATGAAATCCCTTTGTAATAGATGAGTTTCGTCCGAACCCCTCATACTTCTTATGAGATTGTCCAATTTGTACACGACGTGCATCCAGTTTTTGCCGTAACCCTCTCAACTCTCTAGAAGTTGCTATGTGGGAGAAATTATGACGTCATGCCAAGTTACAACCTTTTCAGAGTTCATTTGTACTGCTTTTCAAATTCAGGGTCATTTAGCTCAAAATAAATCATGAAATGCGTGAAAAATATCAAATGAAGTCAGAAAGGGTTGAAAATTGATGATGTGCCTTTGAATGGTGCATATTTAACACACAAAAGTATGTAGTTAAAATAAGTTATTAAAAATGAAATCCGTTTGTAATAGATGACTTTCGTCCGAACCCCTCATACTTCTTATGAGATTGTCCAATTTGTACACAAAGTGCATCCAGTTTTTGCCGTAACCCTCTCAACTCTCTAGAAGTTGCTATGTGGGAGAAATTAAGACGTCATGCCAAGTTATAACCTTTTCAGAGTTCATTTGTACTGCTTTTCAAATTCAGGGTCATGTAGCTCAAAATAAATGATTAAATGCCTGAAAAATATCAAATGTAGTCAGAAAGGGTTGAAAATTGATGATGTGCCTTTGAATGGTGCATATTGAACACACAAAAAGTACGGAGTTAAAATAAGTTATTAAAAATGAAATCCCTTTGTAATAGATGAGTTTTCGTCCGAACCCCTCATACTTTTTATGAGATTGTCCAATTTGTAGACGAAGTGCATCTAGTTTTTGCCGTAACCCTCTCAACTCTCTAGAAGTTGCTATGTGGGAGAAATTAAGACGTCATGCCAAGTTATAACCTTTTCAGAGTTCATTTGTACTGCTTTTCAAATTCAGGGTCATGTAGCTCAAAATAAATGATTAAATGCCTGAAAAATATCAAATGTAGTCAGAAAGGGTTGAAAATTGATGATGTGCCTTTGAATGGTGCATATTGAACACACAAAAAGTATGGAGTTAAAATAAGTTATTAAAAATGAAATCCCTTTGTAATAGATGAGTTTTCGTCCGAACCCCTCATACTTTTTATCAGATTGTCCAATTTGTACACGAAGTGCATCCACTTTTTGCCGTAACCATCTCAACTCTCTAGAAGTTGCTATGTGGGTGAAATTATGATGTCATGCAGAGTTACAACCTTTTCAGAGCTCATTTGTACTGTTTTTCAAATTCAGGGTCATTTAGCTCAAAATAAATCATGAAATGCCTGAAAAATATCAAATGAAGTCAGAAAGGGTTGAAAATTTATGATGTGCCTTTGAATGGTGCATATTTAACACACAAAAGTATGTAGTTAAAATAAGTTATTAAAAATGAAATCCGTTTGTAATAGATGACTTTCGTCCGAACCCCTCATACTTCTTATGAGATTGTCCAATTTGTACACAAAGTGCATCCAGTTTTTGCCGTAACCCTCTCAACTCTCTAGAAGTTGCTATGTGGGAGAAATTAAGACGTCATGCCAAGTTATAACCTTTTCAGAGTTCATTTGTACTGCTTTTCAAATTCAGGGTCATGTAGCTCAAAATAAATGATTAAATGCCTGAAAAATATCAAATGTAGTCAGAAAGGGTTGAAAATTGATGATGTGCCTTTGAATGGTGCATATTGAACACACAAAAAGTACGGAGTTAAAATAAGTTATTAAAAATGAAATCCCTTTGTAATAGATGAGTTTTCGTCCGAACCCCTCATACTTTTTATCAGATTGTCCAATTTGTACACGAAGTGCATCCACTTTTTGCCGTAACCATCTCAACTCTCTAGAAGTTGCTATGTGGGTGAAATTATGATGTCATGCAGAGTTACAACCTTTTCAGAGCTCATTTGTACTGTTTTTCAAATTCAGGGTCATTTAGCTCAAAATAAATCATGAAATGCCTGAAAAATATCAAATGAAGTCAGAAAGGGTTGAAAATTTATGATGTCCCTTTGAATTGTACATATTGAACACACAAAAAGTATGGAGTTAAAATAAGTTACTAAAAATGAAATCCCTTTGTAATAGATGAGTTTTCGTCCGAAACCCTCATACTTCTTATGAGATTGTCCAGTTTGTACACGAAGTGCATCCAGTTTTTGCCGTAACCCTCTCAACTCTCTAGAAGTTGCTATGTGGGTGAAATTATGATGTCATGCAGAGTTACAACCTTTTCAGAGCTCATTTGTACTGTTTTTCAAATTCAGGGTCATTTAGCTCAAAATAAATCATGAAATGCCTGAAAAATATCAAATGAAGTCAGAAAGGGTTGAAAATTTATGATGTCCCTTTGAATTGTGCATATTGAACACACAAAAAGTATGGAGTTAAAATAAGTTACTAAAAATGAAATCCCTTTGTAATAGATGAGTTTTCGTCCGAAACCCTCATACTTCTTATGAGATTGTCCAGTTTGTACACGAAGTGCATCCAGTTTTTGCCGTAACCCTCTCAACTCTCTAGAAGTTGCTATGTGGGTGAAATTATGATGTCATGCAGAGTTACAAACTTTTTAGAGCTCATTTGTACTTTTTTTCAAATTCAGGGTCATTTAGCTCAAAATAAATCATGAAATGCCTGAAAAATATCAAATGAAGTCAGAAAGGGTTGAAATTTATGATGTGCATTTGAATTGTGCATATTGAACACACAAAAAGTATGGAGTTAAAATAAGTTATTAAAAATGAAATCCCTTTGTAATAGATGAGTTTTCGTTCGAAACCCTCATACTTTGAAAGAGATTGTCCAATTTGTACACGAAGTGCATCCAGTTTTTGCCGTAACCCTCTCAACTGTTTAGAAGTTGCTATGTGGGTGAAATTATGATGTCATGCCAAATTATAACCTTTTCAGAGTTCATTTGTACTTATTTTCAAATCATGGTCATTGAGCTGAAAATAAATAATTAAATGCATGAAAAATATCAAATGAAGTCAGAATGGGTTAAAAATTGATGATGTGCCTTTCAATTGTGCATATTTAACACACAAAAAGTATGTAGTTAAAATAAGTTATTAAAAATGAAATCTCTTTGTAATAGATGAGTTTCGTCCGAACCCCTCATACTTCTTATGAGATTGTCCAATTTGTACACAAAATGCATCCAGTTTTTGCCGTAACCCTCTCAACTCGCTAGAAGTTGCTATGTGGGTGAAATTATGATGTCATGCCAAGCTACAACCTTTTCAGAGTTCATTTGTACTTATTTTCAAATTCAGGGTCATTTAGCTCAAAATAAATCATTAAATGCCAGAAAAATATCAAATGTAGTCAGAAAGGGTTGAAAATTGATGATGTGCCTTTGAATGGTGCATATTGAACACACAAAAAGTACGGAGTTAAAATAAGTTATTAAAAATGAAATCCCTTTGTAATAGATGAGTTTTCGTCCGAACCCCTCTACTTTTTATGAGATTGTCCAATTTGTAGACGAAGTGCATCCAGTTTTTATCGTAACCCTCTCAAATCTCTAGAAGTTGCTATGTGGGTGAAATTATGATGTCATGCCAAGTTACAACCTTTTTAGAGTTCATTTGTACTGCTTTTCAAATTCAGGGTCATTTAGCTCAAAATAAACCATGAAATGCCTGAAAAATATCAAATGAAGTCAAAAAGGGTTGAATATTTATGATGTGCCTTTGAATGGTGCATATTGAACACACAAAAAGTATGGAGTTAAAATAAGTTATTCAAAATGAAATCCCTTTGTAATAGATGAGTTTTCGTTCGAAACCCTCATACTTCGAAAGAGATTGTCCAATTTGTACACGAAGTGCATCCAGTTTTTGCCGTAACCCTCTCAACTGTTTAGAAGTTGCTATGTGGGTGAAATTATGATGTCATGCCAAGTTATAACCTTTTCAGAGTTCATTTGTACTGATTTTCAAATTCAGGGTCATTTAGCTCAAAATAAATCATTAAATGCATGAAAAATATCAAATGAAGTCAAAATGGGTTGAAAATTGAAGATGTGCCTTTGAATTGTGCATATTTAACACACAAAAAGTATGTAGTTAAAATAAGTTATTAGAAATGAACTCTCTTTGTAATAGATGAGTTTCGTCCGAACCCCTCATACTTCTTATGAGATTGTCCAATTTGTACACAAAGTGCATCCAGTTTTTGCCGTAACGCTCTCAACTCTCTAGAAGTTGCTATGTGGGAGAAATTATGACGTCATGCCAAGTTACAACCTTTTCAGAGTTCATTTGTACTTATTTTCAAATTCAGGGTCATTTAGCTCAAAATAAATCATTAAATGCCAGAAAAATATCAAATGTAGTCAGAAAGGGTTGAAAATTGATGATGTGCCTTTGAATGGTGCATATTGAACACACAAAAAGTACGGAGTTAAAATAAGTTATTAAAAATGAAATCCCTCTGTAATAGATGAGTTTTCGTCCGAAAACCTCATACTTTTTATGAGATTGTCCAATTTGTAGACGAAGTGCATCCAGTTTTTGCCGTAACCCTCTCAACTCTCTAGAAGTTGCTATGTGGGTGAAATTATGATGTCATGCCAAGTTACAACCTTTTCAGAGTTCATTTGTACTGCTTTTCAAATTCAGGGTCATTTAGCTCAAAATAAATCATGAAATGCCTGAAAAATATCAAATGAAGTCAGAAAGGGTTGAAAATTGATGATGTGCCTTTGAATGGTGCATATTGAACACACAAAAAGTATGGAGTTAAAATAAGTTATTAAAAATGAAATCCCTTTGTAATAGATGAGTTTTCGTCCGAAACCCTCATACTTCTTATGAGATTGTCCAATTTATACACGAAGTGCATCCAGTTTTTGCCGTAACCCTCTCAACTCTCCAAAAGTTGCTATGTGGGTGAAATTATGATGTCATGCCAAGTTACAACATTTTCAGAGTTCATTTGTACTGCTTTTCAAATTCAGGGTCATTTAGCTCAAAATAAATCATTAAATGCCTGAAAAATATCAAATGAAGTCAGAAAGGGTTGAAAATTGATGATGTGCCTTTGAATGGTGCATATTTAACACACAAAAAGTATGGAGTTAAAATAAGTTATTAAAAATGAAATCCCTTTGTAATAGATGAGTTTTCGTCCGAAACCCTCATACTTCTTATGAGATTGTCCAATTTGTACACGAAGTGCATCCAGTTTTTGCCGTAACCCTCTAAACTCTCTAGAAGTTGCTATGTGGGTGAAATTATGACGTCATGCCAAGTTACAACCTTTTCAGAGTTCATTTGTACTGCTTTTCAAATTCAGGGTCATTTAGCTCAAAATAAATCATTAAATGCCTGAAAAATATCAAATGAAGTCAGAAAGGCTTGAAAATTGATGATGTGCCTTTGAATGGTGCATATTGAACACACAAAAAGTACGGAGTTAAAATAAGTTATTAAAAATGAAATCCCTTTGTAATAGATGAGTTTTCGTCCGAACCCCTCATACTTCTTATGAGATTGTCCAATTTGTAGACGAAGTGCATCCAGTTTTTGCCGTAACCCTCTCAACTCTCTAGAAGTTGCTATGTGGGTGAAATTATGATGTCATGCCAAGCTACAACCTTTTCAGAGCTCATTTGTACTGTTTTTCAAATTCAGGGTCATTTAGCTCAAAATAAATCATGAAATGCCTGAAAAATATCAAATGAAGTCAGAAAGGGTTGAAAATTGATGATGTGCCTTTGAATGGTGCATATTGAACACACAAAAAGTATGGAGTTAAAATAAGTTATTAAAAATGAAATCCCTTTGTAATAGATGAGTTTTCGTCCGAAACCCTCATACTTCTTATGAGATTGTCCAATTTGTACACGAAGTGCATCCAGTTTTTCCGTAACCCTCTCAACTGTCTAGAAGTTGCTATGTGGGTGAAATTATGATGTCATGCCAAGTTACAACCTTTTCAGAGTTCATTTGTACTGCTTTTCAAATTCAGGGTCATTTAGCTCAAAATAAATCATTAAATGCCTGAAAAATATCAAATGAAGTCAGAAAGGGTTGAAAATTGATGATGTGCCTTTGAATGGTGCATATTTAACACACAAAAAGTATGTAGTTAAAATAAGTTATTAAAAATGAAATCCCTTTGTAATAGATGAGTTTCGTCCGAACCCCTCATACTTCTTATGAGATTGTCCAATTTGTACACAAAGTGCATCCAGTTTTTGCCGTAACCCTCTCAACTCTCTAGAAGTTGCTATGTGGGTGAAATTATGACGTCATGCCAAGTTACAACCTTTTCAGAGTTCATTTGTACTGCTTTTCAAATTCAGGGTCATTTAGCTCAAAATAAATCATGAAATGCCTGAAAAATATCAAATGAAGTCAGAAAGGGTTGAAAATTGATGATGTGCCTTTGAATGGTGCATATTGAACACACAAAAAGTACGGAGTTAAAATAAGTTATTAAAAATGAAATCCCTTTGTAATAGATGAGTTTTCGTCCGAACCCCTCATACTTCTTATGAGATTGTCCAATTTGTAGACGAAGTGCATCCAGTTTTTGCCGTAACCCTCTCAACTCTCTAGAAGTTGCTATGTGGGTGAAATTATGATGTCATGCCAAGTTACAACCTTTTCAGAGTTCATTTGTACTGCTTTTCAAATTCAGGGTCATTTAGCTCAAAATAAATCATGAAATGCCTGAAAAATATCAAATGAAGTCAGAAAGGGTTGAAAATTGATGATGTGCCTTTGAATGGTGCATATTGAACACACAAAAAGTATGGAGTTAAAATAAGTTATTAAAAATGAAATCCCTTTGTAATAGATGAGTTTTCGTCCGAAACCCTCATACTTCTTATGAGATTGTCCAATTTGTACACGAAGTGCATCCAGTTTTTGCCGTAACCCTCTCAACTCTCTAAAAGTTGCTATGTGGGTGAAATTATGATGTCATGCCAAGTTACAACCTTTTCAGAGTTCATTTGTACTGCTTTTCAAATTCAGGGTCATTTAGCTCAAAATAAATCATGAAATGCCTGAAAAATATCAAATGAAGTCAGAAAGGGTTGAAAATTGATGATGTGCCTTTGAATGGTGCATATTTAACACACAAAAAGTATGTAGTTAAAATAAGTTATTAAAAATGAAATCCCTTTGTAATAGATGAGTTTCGTCCGAACCCCTCATACTTCTTATGAGATTGTCCAATTTGTACACGAAGTGCATCCAGTTTTTGCCGTAACCCTCTCAACTCTCTAGAAGTTGCTATGTGGGTGAAATTATGATGTCATGCCAAGTTACAACCTTTTCAGAGTTCATTTGTACTGCTTTTCAAATTCAGGGTCATTTAGCTCAAAATAAATCATGAAATGCCTGAAAAATATCAAATGAAGTCAGAAAGGGTTGAAAATTGATGATGTGCCTTTGAATGGTGCATATTTAACACACAAAAGTATGTAGTTAAAATAAGTTATTAAAAATGAAATCCCTTTGTAATAGATGAGTTTCGTCCGAACCCCTCATACTTCTTATGAGATTGTCCAATTTGTACACAAAGTGCATCCAGTTTTTGCCGTAACCCTCTCAACTCTCTAGAAGTTGCTATGTGGGAGAAATTATGACGTCATGCCAAGTTACAACCTTTTCAGAGTTCATTTGTACTGCTTTTCAAATTCAGGGTCATTTAGCTCAAAATAAATCATGAAATGCCTGAAAAATATCAAATGAAGTCAGAAAGGGTTGAAAATTGATGATGTGCCTTTGAATGGTGCATATTGAACACACAAAAAGTACGGAGTTAAAATAAGTTATTAAAAATGAAATCCCTTTGTAATAGATGAGTTTTCGTCCGAACCCCTCATACTTCTTATGAGATTGTCCAATTTGTACACGAAGTGCATCCAGTTTTTGCCGTAACCCTCTCAACTCTCTAGAAGTTGCTATGTGGGTGAAATTATGATGTCATGCCAAGTTACAACCTTTTCAGAGTTCATTTGTACTGCTTTTCAAATTCAGGGTCATTTAGCTCAAAATAAATCATGAAATGCCTGAAAAATATCAAATGAAGTCAGAAAGGGTTGAAAATTGATGATGTGCCTTTGAATGGTGCATATTTAACACACAAAAGTATGTAGTTAAAATAAGTTATTAAAAATGAAATCCCTTTGTAATAGATGAGTTTTCGTCCGAACCCCTCATACTTCTTATGAGATTGTCCAATTTGTACACGAAGTGCATCCAGTTTTTGCCGTAACCCTCTCAACTCTCTAGAAGTTGCTATGTGGGTGAAATTATGACGTTATGCCAAGTTACAACCTTTTCAGAGTTCATTTGTACTGCTTTTCAAATTCAGGGTCATTTAGCTCAAAATAAATCATGAAATGCCTGAAAAATATCAAATGAAGTCAGAAAGGGTTGAAAATTGATGATGTGCCTTTGAATGGTGCATATTGAACACACAAAAAGTATGGAGTTAAAATAAGTTATTAAAAATGAAATCCCTTTTTAATAGATGAGTTTTCGTCCGAACCCTCATACTTCTTATGAGATTGTCCAATTTGTACACGAAGTGCATCCAGTTTTTGCCGTAACCCTCTCAACTCTCTAAAAGTTGCTATGTGGGTGAAATTATGATGTCATGCCAAGTTACAACCTTTTCAGAGTTCATTTGTACTGCTTTTCAAATTCAGGGTCATTTAGCTCAAAATAAATCATGAAATGCCTGAAAAATATCAAATGAAGTCAGAAAGGGTTGAAAATTGATGATGTGCCTTTGAATGGTGCATATTGAACACACAAAAAGTATGGAGTTAAAATAAGTTATTAAAAATGAAATCCCTTTGTAATAGATGAGTTTTCGTCCGAAACCCTCATACTTCTTATGAGATTGTCCAATTTGTACACGAAGTGCATCCAGTTTTTGCCGTAACCCTCTCAACTCTCTAAAAGTTGCTATGTGGGTGAAATTATGATGTCATGCCAAGTTACAACCTTTTCAGAGTTCATTTGTACTGCTTTTCAAATTCAGGGTCATTTAGCTCAAAATAAATCATGAAATGCCTGAAAAATATCAAATGAAGTCAGAAAGGGTTGAAAATTGATGATGTGCCTTTGAATGGTGCATATTGAACACACAAAAAGTATGGAGTTAAAATAAGTTATTAAAAATGAAATCCCTTTGTAATAGATGAGTTTTCGTCCGAACCCTCATACTTCTTATGAGATTGTCCAATTTGTACACGAAGTGCATCCAGTTTTTGCCGTAACCCTCTCAACTCTCTAGAAGTTGCTATGTGGGTGAAATTATGATGTCATGCCAAGTTACAACCTTTTCAGAGTTCATTTGTACTGCTTTTCAAATTCAGGGTCATTTAGCTCAAAATAAATCATGAAATGCCTGAAAAATATCAAATGAAGTCAGAAAGGGTTGAAAATTGATGATGTGCCTTTGAATGGTGCATATTGAACACACAAAAAGTATGGAGTTAAAATAAGTTATTAAAAATGAAATCCCTTTGTAATAGATGAGTTTTCGTCCGAAACCCTCATACTTCTTATGAGATTGTCCAATTTGTACACGAAGTGCATCCAGTTTTTGCCGTAACCCTCTCAACTCTCTAAAAGTTGCTATGTGGGTGAAATTATGATGTCATGCCAAGTTACAACCTTTTCAGAGTTCATTTGTACTGCTTTTCAAATTCAGGGTCATTTAGCTCAAAATAAATCATGAAATGCCTGAAAAATATCAAATGAAGTCAGAAAGGGTTGAAAATTGATGATGTGCCTTTGAATGGTGCATATTTAACACACAAAAGTATGTAGTTAAAATAAGTTATTAAAAATGAAATCCCTTTGTAATAGATGAGTTTCGTCCGAACCCCTCATACTTCTTATGAGATTGTCCAATTTGTACACGAAGTGCATCCAGTTTTGGCCGTAACCCTCTCAACTCTCTAGAAGTTGCTATGTGGGTGAAATTATGACTGTCATGCCAAGTTACAACCTTTTCAGAGTTCATTTGTACTGCTTTTCAAATTCAGGGTCATTTAGCTCAAAATAAATCATGAAATGCCTGAAAAATATCAAATGAAGTCAGAAAGGGTTGAAAATTGATGATGTGCCTTTGAATGGTGCATATTGAACACACAAAAAGTATGGAGTTAAAATAAGTTATTAAAAATGAAATCCCTTTGTAATAGATGAGTTTTCGTCCGAACCCCTCATACTTCTTATGAGATTGTCCAATTTGTACACGAAGTGCATCCAGTTTTTGCCGTAACCCTCTCAACTCTCTAGAAGTTGCTATGTGGGTGAAATTATGATGTCATGCCAAGTTACAACCTTTTCAGAGTTCATTTGTACTGCTTTTCAAATTCAGGGTCATTTAGCTCAAAATAAATCATGAAATGCCTGAAAAATATCAAATGAAGTCAGAAAGGGTTGAAAATTGATGATGTGCCTTTGAATGGTGCATATTGAACACACAAAAAGTATGGAGTTAAAATAAGTTATTAAAAATGAAATCCCTTTGTAATAGATGAGTTTTCGTCCGAAACCCTCATACTTCTTATGAGATTGTCCAATTTGTACACGAAGTGCATCCAGTTTTTGCCGTAACCCTCTCAACTCTCTAAAAGTTGCTATGTGGGTGAAATTATGATGTCATGCCAAGTTACAACCTTTTCAGAGTTCATTTGTACTGCTTTTCAAATTCAGGGTCATTTAGCTCAAAATAAATCATGAAATGCCTGAAAAATATCAAATGAAGTCAGAAAGGGTTGAAAATTGATGATGTGCCTTTGAATGGTGCATATTGAACACACAAAAAGTACGGAGTTAAAATAAGTTATTAAAAATGAAATCCCTTTGTAATAGATGAGTTTTCGTCCGAACCCCTCATACTTCTTATGAGATTGTCCAATTTGTACACGAAGTGCATCCAGTTTTTGCCGTAACCCTCTCAACTCTCTAGAAGTTGCTATGTGGGTGAAATTATGATGTCATGCCAAGTTACAACCTTTTCAGAGTTCATTTGTACTGCTTTTCAAATTCAGGGTCATTTAGCTCAAAATAAATCATGAAATGCCTGAAAAATATCAAATGAAGTCAGAAAGGGTTGAAAATTGATGATGTGCCTTTGAATGGTGCATATTGAACACACAAAAAGTATGGAGTTAAAATAAGTTATTAAAAATGAAATCCCTTTGTAATAGATGAGTTTTCGTCCGAACCCCTCATACTTCTTATGAGATTGTCCAATTTGTACACGAAGTGCATCCAGTTTTTGCCGTAACCCTCTCAACTCTCTAGAAGTTGCTATGTGGGTGAAATTATGATGTCATGCCAAGTTACAACCTTTTCAGAGTTCATTTGTACTGCTTTTCAAATTCAGGGTCATTTAGCTCAAAATAAATCATGAAATGCCTGAAAAATATCAAATGAAGTCAGAAAGGGTTGAAAATTGATGATGTGCCTTTGAATGGTGCATATTTAACACACAAAAAGTATGTAGTTAAAATAAGTTATTAAAAATGAAATCCCTTTGTAATAGATGAGTTTCGTCCGAACCCCTCATACTTCTTATGAGATTGTCCAATTTGTACACAAAGTGCATCCAGTTTTTGCCGTAACCCTCTCAACTCTCTAGAAGTTGCTATGTGGGTGAAATTATGACGTCATGCCAAGTTACAACCTTTTCAGAGTTCATTTGTACTGCTTTTCAAATTCAGGGTCATTTAGCTCAAAATAAATCATGAAATGCCTGAAAAATATCAAATGAAGTCAGAAAGGGTTGAAAATTGATGATGTGCCTTTGAATGGTGCATATTGAACACACAAAAAGTATGGAGTTAAAATAAGTTATTAAAAATGAAATCCCTTTGTAATAGATGAGTTTTCGTCCGAACCCCTCATACTTCTTATGAGATTGTCCAATTTGTACACGAAGTGCATCCAGTTTTTGCCGTAACCCTCTCAACTCTCTAGAAGTTGCTATGTGGGTGAAATTATGATGTCATGCCAAGTTACAACCTTTTCAGAGTTCATTTGTACTGCTTTTCAAATTCAGGGTCATTTAGCTCAAAATAAATCATGAAATGCCTGAAAAATATCAAATGAAGTCAGAAAGGGTTGAAAATTGATGATGTGCCTTTGAATGGTGCATATTGAACACACAAAAAGTATGGAGTTAAAATAAGTTATTAAAAATGAAATCCCTTTGTAATAGATGAGTTTTCGTCCGAACCCCTCATACTTCTTATGAGATTGTCCAATTTGTACACGAAGTGCATCCAGTTTTTGCCGTAACCCTCTCAACTGTCTAGAAGTTGCTATGTGGGTGAAATTATGATGTCATGCCAAGTTACAACCTTTTCAGAGTTCATTTGTACTGCTTTTCAAATTCAGGGTCATTTAGCTCAAAATAAATCATGAAATGCATGAAAAATATCAAATGAAGTCAGAAAGGGTTGAAAATTGATGATGTGCCTTTGAATGGTGCATATTTAACACACAAAAAGTATGGAGTTAAAATAAGTTATTAAAAATGAAATCCCTTTGTAATAGATGAGTTTTCGTCCGAACCCCTCATACTTCTTATGAGATTGTCCAATTTGTACACGAAAGTGCATCCAGTTTTTGCCGTAACCCTCTCAACTCTCTAGAAGTTGCTATGTGGGTGAAATTATGATGTCATGCCAAGTTACAACCTTTTCAGAGTTCATTTGTACTGCTTTTCAAATTCAGGGTCATTTAGCTCAAAATAAATCATTAAATGCCTGAAAAATATCAAATGAAGTCAGAAAGGGTTGAAAATTGATGATGTGCCTTTGAATGGTGCATATTGAACACACAAAAAGTATGGAGTTAAAATAAGTTATTAAAAATGAAATCCCTTTGTAATAGATGAGTTTTCGTCCGAACCCCTCATACTTCTTATGAGATTGTCCAATTTGTACACGAAGTGCATCCAGTTTTTGCCGTAACCCTCTCAACTCTCTAGAAGTTGCTATGTGGGTGAAATTATGATGTCATGCCAAGTTACAACCTTTTCAGAGTTCATTTGTACTGCTTTTCAAATTCAGGGTCATTTAGCTCAAAATAAATCATGAAATGCCTGAAAAATATCAAATGAAGTCAGAAAGGGTTGAAAATTGATGATGTGCCTTTGAATGGTGCATATTGAACACAGAAAAAGTATGGAGCTAAAATAAGTTATTAAAAATGAAATCCCTTTGTAATAGATGAGTTTTCAGTCCGAAACCCTCATACTTCTTATGAGATTGTCCAATTTGTACACGAAGTGCATCCAGTTTTTGCCGTAACCCTCTCAACTCTCTAAAAGTTGCTATGTGGGTGAAATTATGATGTCATGCCAAGTTACAACCTTTTCAGAGTTCATTTGTACTGCTTTTCAAATTCAGGGTCATTGAGCTCAAAATAAATCATGAAATGCATGAAAAATATCAAATGAAGTCAGAATGGGTTGAAAATTGATGATGTGCCTTTGAATTGTGCATATTTAACACACAAAAAGTATGTAGTTAAAATAAGTTATTAAAAATGAAATCCCTTTGTAATAGATGAGTTTCGTCCGAACCCCTCATACTTCTTATGAGATTGTCCAATTTGTACACGAAGTGCATCCAGTTTTTGCCGTAACCCTCTCAACTCTCTAGAAGTTGCTATGTGGGAGAAATTATGACGTCATGCCAAGTTACAACCTTTTCAGAGTTCATTTGTACTGCTTTTCAAATTCAGGGTCATTTAGCTCAAAATAAATCATTAAATGCCTGAAAAATATCAAATGAAGTCAGAAAGGGTTGAAAATTGATGATGTGCCTTTGAATGGTGCATATTGAACACACAAAAAGTATGGAGTTAAAATAAGTTATTAAAAATGAAATCCCTTTGTAATAGATGAGTTTTCGTCCGAACCCCTCATACTTCTTATGAGATTGTCCAATTTGTACACAAAGTGCATCCAGTTTTTGCCGTAACCCTCTCAACTCTCTAGAAGTTGCTATGTGGGTGAAATTATGACGTCATGCCAAGTTACAACCTTTTCAGAGTTCATTTGTACTGCTTTTCAAATTCAGGGTCATTTAGCTCAAAATAAATCATGAAATGCCTGAAAAATATCAAATGAAGTCAGAAAGGGTTGAAAATTGATGATGTGCCTTTGAATGGTGCATATTGAACACACAAAAAGTATGGAGTTAAAATAAGTTATTAAAAATGAAATCCCTTTGTAATAGATGAGTTTTCGTCCGAAACCCTCATACTTCTTATGAGATTGTCCAATTTGTACACGAAGTGCATCCAGTTTTTGCCGTAACCCTCTCAACTCTCTAGAAGTTGCTATGTGGGTGAAATTATGATGTCATGCCAAGTTACAACCTTTTCAGAGTTCATTTGTACTGCTTTTCAAATTCAGGGTCATTTAGCTCAAAATAAATCATGAAATGCCTGAAAAATATCAAATGAAGTCAGAAAGGGTTGAAAATTGATGATGTGCCTTTGAATGGTGCATATTTAACACACAAAAGTATGTAGTTAAAATAAGTTATTAAAAATGAAATCCCTTTGTAATAGATGAGTTTCGTCCGAACCCCTCATACTTCTTATGAGATTGTCCAATTTGTACACGAAGTGCATCCAGTTTTTGCCGTAACCCTCTCAACTCTCTAGAAGTTGCTATGTGGGTGAAATTATGATGTCATGCCAAGTTACAACCTTTTCAGAGTTCATTTGTACTGCTTTTCAAATTCAGGGTCATTTAGCTCAAAATAAATCATAAATGCCTGAAAAATATCAAATGAAGTCAGAAAGGGCTTGAAAATTGATGATGTGCCTTTGAATGGTGCATATTGAACACACAAAAAGTATGGAGTTAAAATAAGTTATTAAAAATGAAATCCCTTTGTAATAGATGAGTTTTCGTCCGAAACCCTCATACTTCTTATGAGATTGTCCAATTTGTACACGAAGTGCATCCAGTTTTTGCCGTAACCCTCTCAACTCTCTAAAAGTTGCTATGTGGGTGAAATTATGATGTCATGCCAAGTTACAACCTTTTCAGAGTTCATTTGTACTGCTTTTCAAATTCAGGGTCATTTAGCTCAAAATAAATCATTAAATGCCTGAAAAATATCAAATGAAGTCAGAAAGGGTTGAAAATTGATGATGTGCCTTTGAATGGTGCATATTTAACACACAAAAAGTATGGAGTTAAAATAAGTTATTAAAAATGAAATCCCTTTGTAATAGATGAGTTTTCGTCCGAAACCCTCATACTTCTTATGAGATTGTCCAATTTGTACACGAAGTGCATCCAGTTTTTGCCGTAACCCTCTCAACTCTCTAGAAGTTGCTATGTGGGTGAAATTATGACGTCATGCCAAGTTACAACCTTTTCAGAGTTCATTTGTACTGCTTTTCAAATTCAGGGTCATTTAGCTCAAAATAAATCATTAAATGCCTGAAAAATATCAAATGAAGTCAGAAAGGCTTGAAAATTGATGATGTGCCTTTGAATGGTGCATATTGAACACACAAAAAGTACGGAGTTAAAATAAGTTATTAAAAATGAAATCCCTTTGTAATAGATGAGTTTTCGTCCGAACCCCTCATACTTCTTATGAGATTGTCCAATTTGTAGACGAAGTGCATCCAGTTTTTGCCGTAACCCTCTCAACTCTCTAGAAGTTGCTATGTGGGTGAAATTATGATGTCATGCCAAGCTTACAACCTTTTCAGAGCTTCATTTGTACTGTTTTTCAAATTCAGGGTCATTTAGCTAAAAATAAATCATGAAATGCCTGAAAAATATCAAATGAAGTCAGAAAGGGTTGAAAATTTATGATGTGCCTTTGAATGGTGCATATTGAACACACAAAAAGTCTGCAGTTAAAATAAGTTATTAAAAATGAAATCCCTTTGTAATAGATGAGTTTTCGTTCGAAACCCTCATACTTCGAAAGAGATTGTCCAATTTGTAGACGAAGTGCATCCAGTTTTTCCGTAACCCTCAAACTGTTTAGAAGTTGCTATGTGGGTGAATATATGATGTCATGCCAAATTATAACCTTTTCAGAGTTCATTTGTACTTATTTTCAAATCATGGTCATTGAGCTAAAAATAAATCATTAAATGCATGAAAAATATCAAATGAAGTCAGAATGCGTTGAAAATTGATGATGTGCCTTTGAATTGTGCATATTTAACACACAAAAAGTATGTAGTTAAGATAAGTTATTAAAAATGAAATCTCTTTGTAATAGATGAGTTTCGTCCGAACCCGTCATACTTCTTATGAGATTGTCCAATTTGTACACGAAGTGCATCCAGTTTTTGCCGTAACCCTCTCAACTCTCTAAAAGTTGCTATGTGGGTGAAATTATGATGTCCTGCCAAGTTGCAACCTTTTCAGAGTTCATTTGTACTGCTTTTCAAATTCAGGGTCATTTAGCTCAAAATAAATCATTAAATGCCTGAAAAATATCAAGTGAAGTCAGAAAGGCTTGAAAATTGATGATGTGCCTTTGAATGGTGCATATTTAACACACAAAAAGTACGGAGTTAAAATAAGTTATTAAAAATGAAATCCCTTTGTAATAGATGAGTTTTCGTCCGAACCCCTCATACTTCTTATGAGATTGTCCAATTTGTAGACGAAGTGCATCCAGTTTTTTCCGTAACCCTCTCAACTCTCTAGAAGTTGCTATGTGGGTGAAATTATGATGTCATGCCAAGCTACAACCTTTTCAGAGCTCATTTGTACTGCTTTTCAAATTCAGGGTCATTTAGCTCAAAATAAATCATGAAATGCCTGAAAAATATCAAATGAAGTCAGAAAGGGTTGAAAATTGATGATGTGCCTTTGAATGGTGCATATTGAACACACAGAAAGTATGGAGTTAAAATAAGTTATTAAAAATGAAATCCCTTTGTAATAGATGAGTTTTCGTCCGAAACCCTCATACTTCTTATGAGATTGTCCAATTTGTACACGAAGTGCATCCAGTTTTTGCCGTAACCCTCTCAACTCTCTAAAAGTTGCTATGTGGGTGAAATTATGATGTCATGCCAAGTTACAACCTTTTCAGAGTTCATTTGTACTGCTTTTCAAATTCAGGGTCATTTAGCTCAAAATAAATCATGAAATGCCTGAAAAATATCAAATGAAGTCAGAAAGGGTTGAAAATTGATGATGTGCCTTTGAATGGTGCATATTTAACACACAAAAAGTATGGAGTTAAAATAAGTTATTAAAAATGAAATCCCTTTGTAATAGATGAGTTTTCGTCCGAAACCCTCATACTTCTTATGAGATTGTCCAATTTGTACACGAAGTGCATCCAGTTTTGGCCGTAACCCTCTCAACTCTCTAGAAGTTGCTATGTGGGTGAAATTATGACGTCATGCCAAGTTACAACCTTTTCAGAGTTCATTTGTACTGCTTTTCAAATTCAGGGTCATTTAGCTCAAAATAAATCATTAAATGCCTGAAAAATATCAAATGAAGTCAGAAAGTCTTGAAAATTGATGATGTGCCTTTGAATGGTGCATATTGAACACACAAAAAGTACGGAGTTAAAATAAGTTATTAAAAATGAAATCCCTTTGTAATAGATGAGTTTTCGTCCGAACCCCTCATACTTCTTATGAGATTGTCCAATTTGTAGACGAAGTGCATCCAGTTTTTGCCGTAACCCTCTCAACTCTCTAGAAGTTGCTATGTGGGTGAAATTATGATGTCATGCCAAGCTACAACCTTTTCAGAGCTCATTTGTACTGTTTTTCAAATTCAGGGTCATTTAGCTCAAAATAAATCATGAAATGCCTGAAAAATATCAAATGAAGTCAGAAAGGGTTGAAAATTTATGATGTGCCTTTGAATGGTGCATATTGAACACACAAAAAGTATGGAGTTAAAATAAGTTATTAAAAATGAAATCCCTTTGTAATAGATGAGTTTTCGTTCGAAACCCTCATACTTCGAAAGAGATTGTCCAATTTGTAGACGAAGTGCATCCAGTTTTTCCGTAACCCTCAAACTGTTTAGAAGTTGCTATGTGGGTGAAATTATGATGTCATGCCAAATTATAACCTTTTCAGAGTTCATTTGTACTTATTTTCAAATCATGGTCATTGAGCTAAAAATAAATCATTAAATGCATGAAAAATATCAAATGAAGTCAGAATGCGTTGAAAATTGATGATGTGCCTTTGAATTGTGCATATTTAACACACAAGAAGTATGTAGTTAAAATAAGTTATTAAAAATGAAATCTCTTTGTAATAGATGAGTTTCGTCCGAACCCGTCATACTTCTTATGAGATTGTCCAATTTGTACACGAAGTGCATCCAGTTTTTGCCGTAACCCTCTCAACTCTCTAAAAGTTGCTATGTGGGTGAAATTATGATGTCATGCCAAGTTGCAACCTTTTCAGAGTTCATTTGTACTGCTTTTCAAATTCAGGGTCATTTAGCTCAAAATAAATCATTAAATGCCTGAAAAATATCAAATGAAGTCAGAAAGGCTTGAAAATTGATGATGTGCCTTTGAATGGTGCATATTTAACACACAAAAAGTACGGAGTTAAAATAAGTTATTAAAAATGAAATCCCTTTGTAATAGATGAGTTTTCGTCCGAACCCCTCATACTTCTTATGAGATTGTCCAATTTGTAGACGAAGTGCATCCAGTTTTTTCCGTAACCCTCTCAACTCTCTAGAAGTTGCTATGTGGGTGAAATTATGATGTCATGCCAAGCTACAACCTTTTCAGAGCTCATTTGTACTGCTTTTCAAATTCAGGGTCATTTAGCTCAAAATAAATCATGAAATGCCTGAAAAATATCAAATGAAGTCAGAAAGGGTTGAAAATTGATGATGTGCCTTTGAATGGTGCATATTGAACACACAGAAAGTATGGAGTTAAAATAAGTTATTAAAAATGAAATCCCTTTGTAATAGATGAGTTTTCGTCCGAAACCCTCATACTTCTTATGAGATTGTCCAATTTGTACACGAAGTGCATCCAGTTTTTGCCGTAACCCTCTCAACTCTCTAAAAGTTGCTATGTGGGTGAAATTATGATGTCATGCCAAGCTACAACCTTTTCAGAGCTCATTTGTACTGCTTTTCAAATTCAGGGTCATTTAGCTCAAAATAAATCATGAAATGCCTGAAAAATATCAAATGAAGTCAGAAAGGGTTGAAAATTGATGATGTGCCTTTGAATGGTGCATATTTAACACACAAAAAGTATGGAGTTAAAATAAGTTATTAAAAATGAAATCCCTTTGTAATAGATGAGTTTTCGTCCGAAACCCTCATACTTCTTATGAGATTGTCCAATTTGTACACGAAGTGCATCCAGTTTTGGCCGTAACCCTCTAAACTCTCTAGAAGTTGCTATGTGGGTGAAATTATGACGTCATGCCAAGTTACAACCTTTTCAGAGCTCATTTGTACTGCTTTTCAAATTCAGGGTCATTTAGCTCAAAATAAATCATTAAATGCCTGAAAAATATCAAATGAAGTCAGAAAGTCTTGAAAATTGATGATGTGCCTTTGAATGGTGCATATTGAACACACAAAAGTACGGAGTTAAAATAAGTTATTAAAAATGAAATCCCTTTGTAATAGATGAGTTTTCGTCCGAACCCCTCATACTTCTTATGAGATTGTCCAATTTGTAGACGAAGTGCATCCAGTTTTTTCCGTAACCCTCTCAACTCTCTAGAAGTTGCTATGTGGGTGAAATTATGATGTCATGCCAAGCTACAACCTTTTCAGAGCTCATTTGTACTGTTTTTCAAATTCAGGGTCATTTAGCTCAAAATAAATCATGAAATGCCTGAAAAATATCAAATGAAGTCAGAAAGGGTTGAAAATTTATGATGTGCCTTTGAATGGTGCATATTGAACACACAAAAAGTATGGAGTTAAAATAAGTTATTAAAAATGAAATCCCTTTGTAATAGATGAGTTTTCGTTCGAAACCCTCATACTTCGAAAGAGATTGTCCAATTTGTAGACGAAGTGCATCCAGTTTTTCCGTAACCCTCAAACTGTTTAGAAGTTGCTATGTGGGTGAAATTATGATGTCATGCCAAATTATAACCTTTTCAGAGTTCATTTGTACTTATTTTCAAATCATGGTCATTGAGCTAAAAATAAATCATTAAATGCATGAAAAATATCAAATGAAGTCAGAATGGGTTGAAAATTGATGATGTGCCTTTGAATTGTGCATATTTAACACACAAAAAGTATGTTGTTAAAATAAGTTATTAAAAATGAAATCTCTTTGTAATAGATGAGTTTTCGTCCGAAACCCTCATACTTCTTATGAGATTGTCCAATTTGTACACGAAGTGCATCCAGTTTTTGCCGTAACCCTCTCAACTCTCTAAAAGTTGCTATGTGGGTGAAATTATGATGTCATGCCAAGTTGCAACCTTTTCAGAGTTCATTTGTACTGCTTTTCAAATTCAGGGTCATTTAGCTCAAAATAAATCATTAAATGCCTGAAAAATATCAAATGAAGTCAGAAAGGCTTGAAAATTGATGATGTGCCTTTGAATGGTGCATATTTAACACACAAAAAGTATGGAGTTAAAATAAGTTATTAAAAATGAAATCCCTTTGTAATAGATGAGTTTTCGTCCGAACCCCTTATACTTTTTATGAGATTGTCCAATTTGTACACGAAGTGCATCCAGTTTTTGCCGTAACCCTCTCAACTCTCTAGAAGTTGCTATGTGGGTGAAATTATGATGTCATGCCAAGCTTACAACCTTTTCAGAGTTCATTTGTACTGCTTTTCAAATTCAGGGTCATTTAGCTCAAAATAAATCATGAAATGCCTGAAAAATATCAAATGAAGTCAGAAAGGGTTGAAAATTGATGATGTGCCTTTGAATGGTGCATATTGAACACACAAAAGTATCGAGTTAAAATAAGTTATTAAAAATGAAATCCCTTTGTAATAGATGAGTTTTCGTCCGAAACCCTCATACTTCTTATGAGATTGTCCAATTTGTACACGAAGTGCATCCATGTTTTTGCCGTAACCCTCTCAACTCTCTAAAAGTTGCTATGTGGGTGAAATTATGATGTCATGCCAAGTTACAACCTTTTCAGAGTTCATTTGTACTGCTTTTCAAATTCAGGGTCATTTCGCTCAAAATAAATCATTAAATGCCTGAAAAATATCAAATGAAGTCAGAAAGGGTTGAAAATTGATGATGTGCCTTTGAACGGTGCATATTTAACACACAAAAAGTATGGAGTTAAAATAAGTTATTAAAAATGAAATCCCTTTGTAATAGATGAGTTTTCGTCCGAAACCCTGATACTTCTTATGAGATTGTCCAATTTGTACACGAAGTGCATCCAGTTTTTGCCGTAACCCTCTAAACTCTCTAAAAGTTGCTATGTGGGTGAAATTATGACGTCATGCCAAGTTACAACCTTTTCAGAGCTCATTTGTACCGCTTTTCAAATTCAGGGTCATTTAGCTCAAAATAAATCATTAAATGCCTGAAAAATATCAAATGAAGTCAGAAAGTCTTGAAAATTGATGATGTGCCTTTGAATGGTGCATATTGTACACACAAAAAGTACGGAGTTAAAATAAGTTATTAAAAATGAAATCCCTTTGTAATAGATGAGTTTTCGTCCGAAACCATCATACTTCTTATGAGATTGTCCAATTTGTACACGAAGTGCATCCAGTTTTTGCCGTAACCCTCTCAACTCTCTAAAAGTTGCTATGTGGGTGAAATTATGATGTCATGCCAAGTTACAACCTTTTCAGAGCTCATTTGTACTGTTTTTCAAATTCAGGGTCATTTAGCTCAAAATAAATCATGAAATGCCTGAAAAATATCAAATGAAGTCAGAAAGGGTTGAAAATTTATGATGTGCCTTTGAATGGTGCATATTGAACACACAAAAAGTATGGAGTTAAAATAAGTTATTAAAAATGAAATCCCTTTGTAATAGATGAGTTTTCGTTCGAAACCCTCATACTTCGAAAGAGATTGTCCAATTTGTAGACGAAGTGCAT
The DNA here is from genome assembly GCA_022496015.1 of Hordeum marinum. Lineage (NCBI taxonomy): Eukaryota > Viridiplantae > Streptophyta > Magnoliopsida > Poales > Poaceae > Hordeum > Hordeum marinum. The sequence continues at coordinate 536,180,536 of CM039673.1, forward strand.
CCAGTTTTTCCGTAACCCTCAAACTGTTTAGAAGTTGCTATGTGGGTGAAATTATGATGTCATGCCAAATTATAACCTTTTCAGAGTTCATTTGTACTTATTTTCAAATCATGGTCATTGAGCTAAAAATAAATCATTAAATGCATGAAAAATATCAAATGAAGTCAGAATGGGTTGAAAATTGATGATGTGCCTTTGAATTGTGCATATTTAACACACAAAAAGTATGTAGTTAAAATAATTTATTAAAAATGAAATCTCTTTGTAATAGATGAGTTTCGTCCGAACCCCTCATACTTCTTATGAGATTGTCCAATTTGTACACGAAGTGCATCCAGTTTTTGCCGTAACCCTCTCAACTCTCTAAAAGTTGCTATGTGGGTGAAATTATGATGTCATGCCAAGTTGCAACCTTTTCAGAGTTCATTTGTACTGCTTTTCAAATTCAGGGTCATTTAGCTCAAAATAAATCATTAAATGCCTGAAAAATATCAAATGAAGTCAGAAAGGCTTGAAAATTGATGATGTGCCTTTGAATGGTGCATATTTAACACACAAAAAGTACGGAGTTAAAATAAGTTATTAAAAATGAAATCCCTTTGTAATAGATGAGTTTTCGTCCGAACCCCTCATACTTCTTATGAGATTGTCCAATTTGTACACGAAGTGCATCCAGTTTTTGCCGTAACCCTCTCAACTCTCTAGAAGTTGCTATGTGGGTGAAATTATGATGTCATGCCAAGCTACAACCTTTTCAGAGCTCATTTGTACTGCTTTTCAAATTCAGGGTCATTTAGCTCAAAATAAATCATGAAATGCCTGAAAAATATCAAATGAAGTCAGAAAGGGTTGAAAATTGATGATGTGCCTTTGAATGGTGCATATTGAACACACAGAAAGTATGGAGTTAAAATAAGTTATTAAAAATGAAATCCCTTTGTAATAGATGAGTTTTCGTCCGAAACCCTCATACTTCTTATGAGATTGTCCAATTTGTACACGAAGTGCATCCAGTTTTTGCCAGTAACCCTCTCAACTCTCTAAAAGTTGCTATGTGGGTGAAATTATGATGTCATGCCAAGTTACAACCTTTTCAGAGTTCATTTGTACTGCTTTTCAAATTCAGGGTCATTTCGCTCAAAATAAATCATTAAATGCCTGAAAAATATCAAATGAAGTCAGAAAGGGTTGAAAATTGATGATGTGCCTTTGAACGGTGCATATTTAACACACAAAAAGTATGGAGTTAAAATAAGTTATTAAAAATGAAATCCCTTTGTAATAGATGAGTTTTCGTCCGAAACCCTCATACTTCTTATGAGATTGTCCAATTTGTACACGAAGTGCATCCAGTTTTTGCCGTAACCCTCTAAACTCTCTAAAAGTTGCTATGTGGGTGAAATTATGACGTCATGCAAGTTACAACCTTTTCAGAGCTCATTTGTACTGCTTTTCAAATTCAGGGTCATTTAGCTCAAAATAAATCATTAAATGCCTGAAAAATATCAAATGAAGTCAGAAAGTCTTGAAAATTGATGATGTGCCTTTGAATGGTGCATATTGAACACACAAAAAGTACAGAGTTAAAATAAGTTATTAAAAATGAAATCCCTTTGTAATAGATGAGTTTTCGTCCGAAACCCTCATACTTCTTATGAGATTGTCCAATTTGTACACGAAGTGCATCCAGTTTTTGCCGTAACCCTCTCAACTCTCTAAAAGTTGCTATGTGGGTGAAATTATGATGTCATGCCAAGCTACAACCTTTTCAGAGCTCATTTGTACTGTTTTTCAAATTCAGGGTCATTTAGCTCAAAATAAATCATGAAATGCCTGAAAAATATCAAATGAAGTCAGAAAGGGTTGAAAATTTATGATGTGCCTTTGAATGGTGCATATTGAACACTCAAAAAGTATGGAGTTAAAATAAGTTATTAAAAATGAAATCCCTTTGTAATAGATGAGTTTTCGTTCGAAACCCTCATACTTCGAAAGAGATTGTCCAATTTGTAGACGAAGTGCATCCAGTTTTTCCTTAACCCTCTCAACTGTTTAGAAGTTGCTATGTGGGTGAAATTATGATGTCATGCCAAATTATAACCTTTTCAGAGTTCATTTGTACTTATTTTCAAATCATGGTCATTGAGCTAAAAATAAATCATTAAATGCATGAAAAATATCAAATGAAGTGAGAATGGGTTGAAAATTGATGATGTGCCTTTGAATTGTGCATATTTAACACACAAAAAGTATGTAGTTAAGATAAGTTATTAAAAATGAAATCTCTTTGTAATAGATGAGTTTCGTCCGAACCCCTCATACTTCTTATGAGATTGTCCAATTTGTACACGAAGTGCATCCAGTTTTTGCCGTAACCCTCTCAACTCTCTAAAAGTTGCTATGTGGGTGAAATTATGATGTCATGCCAAGTTACAACCTTTTCAGAGTTCATTTGTACTGCTTTTCAAATTCAGGGTCATTTAGCTCAAAATAAATCATTAAATGCCTGAAAAATATCAAATGAAGTCAGAAAGGCTTGAAAATTGATGATGTGCCTTTGAATGGTGCATATTTAACACACAAAAAGTACGGAGTTAAAATAAGTTATTAAAAATGAAATCCCTTTGTAATAGATGAGTTTTCGTCCGAAACCCTCATACTTCTTATGAGATTGTCCAATTTGTACACGAAGTGCATCCAGTTTTTGCCGTAACCCTCTCAACTCTCTAAAAGTTGCTATGTGGGTGAAATTATGATGTCATGCCAAGTTACAACCTTTTCAGAGTTCATTTGTACTGCTTTTCAAATTCAGGGTCATTTCGCTCAAAATAAATCATTAAATGCCTGAAAAATATCAAATGAAGTCAGAAAGGGTTGAAAATTGATGATGTGCCTTTGAACGGTGCATATTTAACACACAAAAAGTATGGAGTTAAAATAAGTTATTAAAAATGAAATCCCTTTGTAATAGATGAGTTTTCGTCCGAAACCCTCATACTTCTTATGAGATTGTCCAATTTGTACACGAAGTGCATCCAGTTTTTGCCGTAACCCTCTCAACTCTCTAAAAGTTGCTATGTGGGTGAAATTATGACGTCATGCCAAGTTACAACCTTTTCAGAGCTCATTTGTACTGCTTTTCAAATTCAGGGTCATTTAGCTCAAAATAAATCATTAAATGCCTGAAAAATATCAAATGAAGTCAGAAAGTCTTGAAAATTGATGATGTGCCTTTGAATGGTGCATATTGAACACACAAAAAGTACGGAGTTAAAATAAGTTATTAAAAATGAAATCCCTTTGTAATAGATGAGTTTTCGTCCGAACCCCTCATACTTCTTATGAGATTGTCCAATTTGTAGACGAAGTGCATCCAGTTTTTTCCGTAACCCTCTCAACTCTCTAGAAGTTGCTATGTGGGTGAAATTATGATGTCATGCCAAGCTACAACCTTTTCAGAGCTCATTTGTACTGTTTTTCAAATTCAGGGTCATTTAGCTCAAAATAAATCATGAAATGCCTGAAAAATATCAAATGAAGTCAGAAAGGGTTGAAAATTGATGATGTGCCTTTGAATTGTGCATATTTAACACACAAAAAGTATGTAGTTAAAATAAGTTATTAAAAATGAAATCTCTTTGTAATAGATGAGTTTCGTCCGAACCCCTCATACTTCTTATGAGATTGTGTAATTTGTACACGAAGTGCATCCAGTTTTTGCCGTAACCCTCTCAACTCTCTAAAAGTTGCTATGTGGGTGAAATTATGATGTCATGCCAAGTTGCAACCTTTTCAGAGTTCATTTGTACTGCTTTTCAAATTCAGGGTCATTTAGCTCAAAATAAATCATTAAATGCCTGAAAAATATCAAATGAAGTCAGAAAGGCTTGAAAATTGATGATGTGCCTTTGAATGGTGCATATTTAACACACAAAAAGTACTGGAGTTAAAATAAGTTATTAAAAATGAAATCCCTTTGTAATAGATGAGTTTTCGTCCGAACCCCTCATACTTCTTATGAGATTGTCCAATTTGTACACGAAGTGCATCCAGTTTTTGCCGTAACCCTCTCAACTCTCTAGAAGTTGCTATGTGGGTGAAATTATGATGTCATGCCAAGCTACAACCTTTTCAGAGCTTCATTTGTACTGCTTTTCAAATTCAGGGTCATTTAGCTCAAAATAAATCATGAAATGCCTGAAAAATATCAAGTGAAGTCAGAAAGGGTTGAAAATTGATGATGTGCCTTTGAATGGTGCATATTGAACACACAGAAAGTATGGAGTTAAATAAGTTATTAAAAATGAAATCCCTTTGTAATAGATGAGTTTTCGTCCGAAACCCTCATACTTCTTATGAGATTGTCCAATTTGTACACGAAGTGCATCCAGTTTTTGCCGTAACCCTCTCAACTCTCTAAAAGTTGCTATGTGGGTGAAATTATGATGTCATGCCAAGTTACAACCTTTTCAGAGTTCATTTGTACTGCTTTTCAAATTCAGGGTCATTTAGCTCAAAATAAATCATTAAATGCCTGAAAAATATCAAATGAAGTCAGAAAGGGTTGAAAATTGATGATGTGCCTTTGAATGGTGCATATTTAACACACAAAAAGTATGGAGTTAAAATAAGTTATTAAAAATGAAATCCCTTTGTAATAGATGAGTTTTCGTCCGAAACCCCTCATACTTCTTATGAGATTGTCCAATTTGTACACGAAGTGCATCCAGTTTTTGCCGTAACCCTCTCAACTCTCTAAAGTTGCTATGTGGGTGAAATTATGACGTCATGCCAAGTTACAACCTTTTCAGAGTTCATTTGTACTGCTTTTCAAATTCAGGGTCATTTAGCTCAAAATAAATCATTAAATGCCTGAAAAATATCAAATGAAGTCAGAAAGTCTTGAAAATTGATGATGTGCCTTTGAATGGTGCATATTGAACACACAAAAAGTACGGAGTTAAAATAAGTTATTAAAAATGAAATCCCTTTGTAATAGATGAGTTTTCGTCCGAACCCCTCATACTTCTTATGAGATTGTCCAATTTGTAGACGAAGTGCATCCAGTTTTTTCCGTAACCCTCTCAACTCTCTAGAAGTTGCTATGTGGGTGAAATTATGATGTCATGCCAAGCTACAACCTTTTCAGAGCTCATTTGTACTGTTTTTCAAATTCAGGGTCATTTAGCTCAAAATAAATCATGAAATGCCTGAAAAATATCAAATGAAGTCAGAAAGGGTTGAAAATTTATGATGTGCCTTTGAATGGTGCATATTGAACACACAAAGAGTATGGAGTTAAAATAAGTTATTAAAAATGAAATCCCTTTGTAATAGATGAGTTTCGTCCGAACCCCTCATACTTCTTATGAGATTGTCCAATTTGTACACGAAGTGCATCCAGTTTTTGCCGTAACCCTCTCAACTCTCTAAAAGTTGCTATGTGGGTGAAATTATGATGTCATGCCAAGTTACAACCTTTTCAGAGTTCATTTGTACTGCTTTTCAAATTCAGGGTCATTTAGCTCAAAATAAATCATTAAATGCCTGAAAAATATCAAATGAAGTCAGAAAGGGTTGAAAATTGATGATGTGCCTTTGAATGGTGCATATTTAACACACAAAAGTATGGAGGTTAAAATAAGTTATTAAAATGAAATCCCTTTGTAATAGATGAGTTTTCGTCCGAAACCCTCATACTTCTTATGAGATTGTCCAATTTGTACACGAAGTGCATCCAGTTTTTGCCGTAACCCTCTAAACTCTCTAGAAGTTGCTAGGTGGGTGAAATTATGACGTCATGCCAAGTTACAACCTTTTCAGAGTTCATTTGTACTGCTTTTCAAATTCAGGGTCATTTAGCTCAAAATAAATCATTAAATGCCTGAAAAATATCAAATGAAGTCAGAAAGGCTTGAAAATTTATGATGTACCTTTGAATGGTGCATATTGAACACACAAAAAGTACAGAGTTAAAATAAGTTATTAAAAATTAAATCCCTTTGTAATAGATGAGTTTTCATCCGAACCCCTCATACTTCGAAAGAGATTGTCCAATTTGTACACGAAGTGCATCCAGTTTTTGCCGTAACCCTCTCAACTGTTTAGAAGTTGCTATGTGGGTGAAATTATGATGTCATGCCAAATTATAACCTTTTCAGAGTTCATTTGTACTTATTTTCAAATCATGGTCATTGAGCTGAAAATAAATCATTAAATGCATGAAAAATATCAATTGAAGTCAGAATGGGTTGAAAATTGATGATGTGCCTTTCAATTGTGCATATTGAACACACAAAAAGTATGTAGTTAAAATAAGTTATTAAAAATGAAATCTCTTTGTAATAGATGAGTTTCGTCCGAACCACTCATACTTCTTATGAGATTGTCCAATTTGTACACAAAGTGCATCCAGTTTTTGCCGTAACCCTCTCAACTCGCTAGAAGTTGCTATGTGGGAGAAATTATGACGTCATGCCAAGTTACAACCTTTTCAGAGTTCATTTCTACTTATTTTCAAATTCAGGGTCATTTAGCTCAAAATAAATCATTAAATGCCAGAAAAATATCAAATGTAGTCAGAAAGGGTTGAAAATTGATGATGTGCCTTTGAATGGTGCATATTGAACACACAAAAAGTACGGAGTTAAAATAAGTTATTAAAAATGAAATCCCTTTGTAATAGATGAGTTTTCGTCCGAACCCCTCTACTTTTTATGAGATTGTCCAATTTGTAGACGAAGTGCATCCAGTTTTTGCCGTAACCCTCTCAACTCTCTAGAAGTTGCTATGTGGGTGAAATTATGATGTCATGCCAAGTTACAACCTTTTTAGAGTTCATTTGTACTGCTTTTCAAATTCAGGGTCATTTAGCTCAAAATAAATCATGAAATGCCTGAAAATTATCAAATGAAGTCAAAAAGGGTTGAAAATTTATGATGTGCCTTTGAATGGTGCATATTGAACACACAAAAAGTATGGAGTTAAAATAAGTTATTCAAAATGAAATCCCTTTGTAATAGATGAGTTTTCGTTCGAAACCCTCATACTTCGAAAGAGATCGTCCAATTTGTACACGAAGTGCATCCAGTTTTTGCCGTAACCCTCTCAACTGTTTAGAAGTTGCTATGTGGGTGAAATTATGATGTCATGCAAAATTATAACCTTTTCAGAGTTCATTTGTACTTATTTTCAAATCATGGTCATTGAGCTAAAAATAAATCATTAAATGCATGAAAAATATCAAATGAAGTCAGAATGGGTTGAAAATTGATGATGTGCCTTTGAATTGTGCATATTTAACACACAAAAAGTATGTAGTTAAAATAAGTTATTAAAAATGAAATCTCTTTGTAATAGATGAGTTTCGTCCGAACCCCTCATACTTCTTATGAGATTGTCCAATTTGTACACAAAGTGCATCCAGTTTTTGCCGTAACCCTCTCAACTCTCTAGAAGTTGCTATGTGGTAGAAATTATGACGTCATGCCAAGTTACAACCTTTTCAGAGTTCATTTGTACTCGTTTTCAAATGGAGGGTCATTTAGCTCAAAATAAATCATTAAATGCCTGAAAAATATCAAATGTAGTCAGAAAGGGTTGAAAATTGATGATGTGCCTTTGAATGGTGCATATTGAACACACAAAAAGTACGGAGTTAAAATAAGTTATTAAAAATGAAATCCCTTTGTAATAGATGAGTTTTCGTCCGAACCCCTCATACTTTTTATGAGATTGTCCAATTTGTAGACGAAGTGCATCCAGTTTTTGCCGTAACCCTCTCAACTCTCTAGAAGTTGCTATGTGGGTGAAATTATGATGTCATGCCAAGCTACAACCTTTTCAGAGCTCATTTGTACTGTTTTTCAAATTCAAGGTCATTTAGCTCAAAATAAATCATGAAATGCCTGAAAAATATCAAATGAAGTCAGAAAGGGTTGAAAATTTATGATGTGCCTTTGAATGGTGCATATTGAACACACAAAAAGTATGGAGTTAAAATAAGTTATTAAAAATGAAATCCCTTTGTAATAGATGAGTTTTCGTCCGAAACCCTCATACTTCTTATGAGATTGTCCAATTTGTACACGAAGTGCATCCAGTTTTTGCCGTAACCCTCTCAACTCTCTAAAAGTTGCTATGTGGGTGAAATTATGATGTCATGCCAAGTTACAACCTTTTCAGAGTTCATTTGTACTGTTTTTCAAATTCAGGGTCATTGAGCTCAAAATAAATCATGAAATGCATGAAAAATATCAAATGAAGTCAGAAAGGGTTGAAAATTGATGATGTGCCTTTGAATGGTGCATATTGAACACACAAAAAGTACGGAGTTAAAATAAGTTATTAAAAATGAAATCCCTTTGTAATAGATGAGTTTTCGTCCGAACCCCTCATACTTCTTATGAGATTGTCCAATTTGTACACGAAGTGCATCCAGTTTTTGCCGTAACCCTCTCAACTCTCTAGAAGTTGCTATGTGGGAGAAATTATGACGTCATGCCAAGTTACAACCTTTTCAGAGTTCATTTGTACTGCTTTTCAAATTCAGGGTCATTTAGCTCAAAATAAATCATTAAATGCCTGAAAAATATCAAATGAAGTCAGAAAGGGTTGAAAATTGATGATGTGCCTTTGAATGGTGCATATTGAACACACAAAAAGTACGGAGTTAAAATAAGTTATTAAAAATGAAATCCCTTTGTAATAGATGAGTTTTCGTCCGAACCCCTTATACTTTTTATGAGATTGTCCAATTTGTAGACGAAGTGCATCCAGTTTTTCCCGTAACCCTCTCAACTCTCTAGAAGTTGCTATGTGGGTGAAATTATGACGTCATGCCATGTTACCACCTTTTCAGAGCTCATTTGTACTGTTTTTCAAATTCAGGGTCTTTTAGCTCAAAATAAATCATGAAATGCCTGAAAATATCAAATGAAGTCAGAAAGGGTTGAAAATTTGTGATGTGCCTTTGAATGGTGCATATTGAACACACAAAAAGTATGGAGTTAAAATAAGTTATTAAAAATGAAATCCCTTTGTAATAGATGAGTTTTTCGTCCGAAACCCTCATACTTCTTATGAGATTGTCCAATTTGTACACGAAGTGCATCCAGTTTTTGCCGTAACCCTCTCAACTCTCTAAAAGTTTCTATGTGGGTGAAATTATGATGTCTTGCCAAGTTACAACCTTTTCAGAGTTCATTTGTACTGCTTTTCAAATTCAGGGTCATTTAGTTGAAAATAAATCATGAAATGCCTGAAAAATATCAAATGAAGTCAGAAAGGGTTGAAAATTGATGATGTGCCTTTGAATGGTGCATATTGAACACACAAAAAGTATGGAGTTACAATAAGTTATTAAAAATGAAATCCCTTTGTAATAATTGAGTTTTCGTCCGAAACCCTCATACTTCTTATGAGATTGTCCAATTTGTACACGAAGTGCATCCAGTTTTTGCCGTAACCCTCTAAACTCTCTAAAAGTTGCTCTGTGGGTGAAATTATGATGTCATGCCAAGTTACAACCTTTTCAGAGTTCATTTGTACCGCTTTTCAAATTCAGGGTCATTTAGCTCAAAATAAATCATGAAATGCCTGAAAAATATCAAATGAACTCAGAAAGGGTTGAAAATTTATGATGTGCCTTTGAATGGTGCATATTTAACACACAAAAGTATGTAGTTAAAATAAGTTATTAAAAATGAAATCCCTTTGTAATAGATGACTTTCGTCCGAATCCCTCATACTTCTTATGAGATTGTCCAATTTGTACACGAAGTGCATCCAGTTTTTGTCGTAACCCTCTCAACTCTCTAGAAGTTGCTATGTGGCTGAAATTATGATGTCATGCCAAGTTACAACCTTTTCAGAGTTCATTTGTACTGCTTTTCAAATTCAGGGTCATTTAGCTCAAAATAAATCATGAAATGCCTGAAAAATATCAAATGAAGTCAGAAAGGGTTTGAAAATTGATGATGTGCCTTTGAATGGTGCATATTTAACTCACAAAATTATGGAGTTAAAATAAGTTATTAAAAATGAAATCCCTTTGTAATAGATGAGTTTTCGTCCGAAACCCCTTCATACTTTTATGAGATTGTCCAATTTGTAGACGAAGTGCATCCAGTTTTTTCCCGTAACCCTCTCAACTCTCTAGAAGTTGCTATGTGGGTGAAATTATACAGTCATGCCATGTTACCACCTTTTCAGAGCTCATTTGTACTGTTTTTCAAATTCAGGGTCTTTTAGCTCAAAATAAATCATGAAATGCCTGAAAATATCAAATGAAGTCAGAAGGGTTCAAAATTTGTGATGTGCCTTTGAATGGTGCATATTGAACACACAAAAAGTATGGAGTTAAAATAAGTTATTAAAAATGAAATCCCTTTGTAATAGATGAGTTTTTCGTCCGAAACCCTCATACTTCTTATGAGATTGTCCAATTTGTACACGAAGTGCATCCAGTTTTTGCGTAACCTCTCAACTCTCTAAAGTTTGCTATGTGGGTGAAATTATGATGTCTTGCCAAGTTACAACCTTTTCAGAGTTCATTTGTACTGCTTTTCAAATTCAGGGTCATTTAGCTCAAATAAATCATGAAATGCCTGAAAAATATCAAATGAAGTCAGAAAGGGTTGAAAATTGATGATGTGCCTTTGAATGGTGCATATTGAACACACAAAAAGTATGGAGTTCAATAAGTTATTAAAAATGAAATCCCTTTGTAATAATTGAGTTTTCGTCCGAAACCCTCATACTTCTTATGAGATTGTCCAATTTGTACACGAAGTGCATCCAGTTTTTGCCGTAACCCTCTAACTCTCTAAAAGTTGCTTGTGGGTGAAATTGTGATGTCATGCCAAGTTACAACCTTTTCAGAGTTCATTTGTACGCTTTTCAAATTCAGGGTCATTTAGCTCAAATAAATCATG